>JARSSU010031297.1:0-51984 GCA_029619165.1 Eurosta solidaginis
TCAGTTGAGAGCTATGGTGACAACATAAGGGAAAATAACCATGTAGGAAAATTGAACCGAGGGAAACCCTGGAATGTGTTTGTATGACATGTGTATCAAATGAAAGGCATTAAAGAGTATTTTGTTATGAGAGTGGGCCATAGTTCTATAGGTGGACGCCATTTAGGGATATAGCCATAAAGGTGGATCAGGGTTGACTCTAGAATGCGTTTGTACGATATGGGTATCAAATGAAAGGTGTTAATGGTATTTTAAAACGGGGTGAGCCTAGTTCTATAGGTGTACGCCTTTCGAGGTATCGCAATAAAGGTGGGCCAGGGGTGACTCTAGACTTTGTGTTTGTATCGATATGGGTATCATCATGAAGGTATAATGAAGTATTTTTAAAAGGAGTGGCCTTCGTTTCTATAGTGGTTCGCTTTCGAGGTATCGCCATAAAGGTGGACCGGGGTGACTCTAGACTTATGTTTGTACGATATGGGTATCAAACGACAGGTTGTTACTGAGTGTTTTAAAAGGGCGTGGGGCTTAGTTCCATTGGTTCGCAGAACGCCTTTTCGAGATATCGCCATAAAGGTGACCAGGGGTGACTCTAGAATGATTTGTGCGATATGGGTATCAAATAAAGTATAGTGAGAGTGTTTAAAAGGGTGTGGTGTGCAGGCTTTTCCAGATATCGACCAAAATGTGGACCAGGGTGACCCAGAACATCCATCTGTGTTACCGCTAAATTTATTTATATATGGAATACTGCCAAGATTTCAAGGGTTTTTATTCGCCTGCAGAACTTTTTCATTTCTTCTACTTAATATGTAGTGTCGACAACCATTTTTATAAAATTTTTTCTAAAGTTATATTTCGCGTCAATAACAATCAATTACCTTACCATGTTCATCCCTTTTTCGTATTTGTATAGAATTATGGCATCATTTTTCGTAATTTTCGATATCGAAAAAGTGGGCGTGGTCATAGTCGGATTTCGTTCATTTTTCATACCAAGATAAAGTGAGTTCAGAGTAAGTACGTGAACTAAGTTCATTAAAGATATGTCGAGTTTTGCTCAAGTTATCGTGTTAACGGCCATGCGGAAGGACAGGCGGACGACTGCGTATTAAAAACTGGGCGTGGCATCAACCGATTGTCGAAAACAGTTAAAGTCATAAAATCTATGCCCCTACCAAATTTTCAAAGGATGGTTAATTTTTGTTCGACTTATGGCGTTTTAAAGTATCCTAGACAAATTAAATGAAAAGGGCGAGCCACGCCCATTTTGAATTTTCTTTATTTTTGTATTTTGTTGCACCATATCATTACTGAGTTGAATCTTGACATAATTTACTTATATACTGTAAAGATATGTAAATTTGTTTGTTAAAATTTACTTTAAAAAAAATTTTTTTAAAGTGGGGCGTGGTCCTTCTCCGATTTTGCTAATTTTATTAAGCGTACATATAGTAATAGGAGTAACGTTCCTGCCAAATTTCATCATGATATCTTCAACGACTGCCAAATTACAGCTTGCAAAACTTTTAATTACCTTCTTTTAAAAGTGGCGGTTGCCACGCCATTGTCCAAAATTTTACTAATTTTCTATTCTGCGTCATAAGTTCAACTCATCTACCAAGTTTCAGTCGCTTTATCTGTCTTTTGTAATGAATTATCGCACTTTTTTCGGGTTTTCGAAATTTTCGATATCGAAAAGTGGGCGTGGTTATAGTCCGATATCGTTCATTTTAAATAGCGATCTGACATGAGTGCTCGAGGACCTACATACCAAATTTCATCAAGATACCTCAAAATTTACTCAAGTTATCGTGTTACACGGACGGACGGACGGACGGACATGGCTCAATCAAATTTTTTTTCGATCCTGATTATTTTGATATATGGATGTCTATACTATCTCGATTCCTTTATATATGTACAACCAACCGTTATCCAATCAAACTTATATACTCTGTAGCTCTGCTCAACTGAGTATAAAAATATTTAGGTAGCAACGTCACGGCAAGCATTCCTAATTGATATTTTTTTCTTTGCGGCGATGACCAACGCAGCTGACTCAAGAGGATAAATCATTTATGCGATTGGATAGACAATAAATGAGTTAAACCTGGGCGGCGCGTATACACAACAGCTGGGATGCTGACTAATGCGAGATGTGAAAAAAGAGTGCAAGAAAGAGATAAAAAGCGATATAATAAGAAAAACAAACAAGGAAAATAAAACGATATAAAAAGACTAATTAATTTAAGCAAATAAACGGCAAGAAATTACGAGAACCCGCTTGAGCGTTTGTGTGCTGGGCTTGGTACCCGCCATAAAACCAAACTCTAATGAAAACGATACAAGCCTCGAATAAGAAGACAATCCTTTACTGATGACGACCCATGCAAACGTTTAAAGACTATATTTCAGGACATGTACCTGAAATGCCCGTCTCTTAATGATATTTGTGCGATGTAGGCTGGTTTATGTTCTCGTGAAGATAAAAGCCGGACATCACCACCCATCAGATCGACCACGTTGTGTCCGACAAACACTGAAAACAAAAATTTCAAATGTTTGAGCCAAACATTTGTTCTCAGTTTGATATTCAACTCAAACGTCGATCTTCAACTGAGAATAATTTGAGACATACTTGAACAATTTTTCCCCTCAAATGTTTTGCGAAAACATTATTCTCAGTTTGATATTCAGCATTATTAATCATTTGAAGCTAAATATTCTCATCAACTTTTTCTCAAACGTTGTTCTTCAACTTGAGAATGGTTTGAGATATACTTGCAATTCGTTTCATTCTGGTTGAAAACCATCGATATCATGGATATTTGCGTTAATAATAATGTGAATACTTTTTGCGCCAATTTTAAAGTACATAATCAAGTGTTCATGAAACCCAAAAATAAAATAAAACATATCAACATGCTTGTTTTTACATCATGCTATCGATAGTGCCGTTGATATTCGTCGATCTCTAATTTGAATACTTTAGCTGGAAATGTAAGCAAGCGATTTTATTGAGTGAAGTTGGACATAAAGTGAAAAAATAAGGAAGTATTTATACATTTTAATAATATTAAGTGATATTATACTACATTATGCATAAATCTAAAACGAGTTCAAAGTGAAGTGGGGCAAATAATAAACTTGCTTACCCATAGTTGTAAAACAGTGGATTACATTTCGTTCCGCTTTATTCTCGTTTGAGAAAAAGTTGAGAATCCAAAATTCTCAATTTGAAAATAAGAAAAATTCCATATTAAAATATGCCTTTTAGCTTGAGAATGCTATCACGGTTATTTGAAATACATTTGAAAACTAACGTTTGAAATGTGAGAAATGCACGATTCTCAAATGTATCTCAAACTGAGAATGACAAAAATGGTTTTTTGGGGTAGATGGACGAAATGCCTTCATTGTATTAGGCTCAGATCACTATCTCGTCGCAGCTAGCCTCTGCGCCTAAACATTAGTAAAAATAAACATTCATAATAAAAAGAAATGCAGCACAGCGCACTCCAAAGCATGTTTCACGCTGTAATTAGGTGTGAAATTCGACATTTCTAGCTGCTAACACTACAAAAATCTGCGTTCATTGCTGCATTGGCTCTACGTGATTGCTGCGCTTGATTAAGAAAATTATTCAAGCCTAATTAATGTATTATGTGTTGTGTAGGTGGCGTTGTAAAAAAAGAATAGAAAATAAGATGTAGAAAACATAGCAAAGAGAATTTCCGACGAGACGCTTTTCAACGCAGCTAATACCTCTTCAGCTCCACTGCAATTGTTCACTTTCATAAGCTGTTATGAAATGATTTATCTCAGGTGTACAAAAAACAGAAATTCTTTGCGGTTCCGGCTTTTTGTAAACCTGTGAGTCTTTTGTTTGATTTTAAAATGCCATATCCGATTATGGATTTTTGGTTGTTTATGGATTAAAAAGTGCTGCGTGGTTGTAGGTTGAGCACAGAGGCGAGCGGATGCGCAAGTGCTAAGCGGCGAAAGAGAAAAATATAAAACCGGATGCAGATATGTGGGAAATGCCAATGAATTTCAGACATTTTTAAATATTTAAAATGTTGTTTTATATATGAATTGTTTGCCTTAAAAGATTTGAATGTAAAGCGAAGAACGGTCTTGAAGCAAAAAAGAAGTAGAGAGTAAAATTTTGAACTAAACATTTTAATTAGGAGTTCAAAGGCTACAAATGAAAAAAGAAATATATAAAAATCGAAGTCAATTAAATAACCAATTTAATTTCAGACATTTTGCAAATAACTAGTTTTGTGCTGCTTTCAACAAGCACAAGTTGTAAGTTTTCTACGCAGTGCAAATCCCAAAACAAAACTATGATCTACAGACAAAAACAAGTAAGGAAGGCTAAGTTCGGGTGCAACCGAACATTACATACTCAGCTGCCAAATTACAGCTTGCAAAACTTTTAAATTATCTTCTTTTAAAAGTGGGCGGTGCCACGCCCGTTGTCTAAAATTTTTGCTAATTTTCTATTCTGCGTCATAAGGTCAAACCACCTACGAAGTTTTCATCGTTTTATCCGTCTTTGGTAATGAATTATAGCACGTTTTTCGGTTTTTCGAAATTTTCGATATCGGAAAAGTGGGCATGGTTATAGTCCGATTTCGTTCATTTTAAATAGCGATCTGAGATGAGTACCCAGAAACTTACATACCAAATTCATTAAGATACCTCGAAATTTACTCATATTATCGTGTTTACGGACAGACGGACGGACGGACATGGCTAAGTGAATTTCTTTCTTCGCCCAGATCATATTGATATATAGAATCTATATCTATCTCGATTAGTTTATGCCATTACGGGGTACCGTTATGCGAACAAAATTAATATACTCTGTGAGCTCTGCTCAGCTGAACCAAACATCAAATGACGTTAACAAGTAAAAAGAAAAGATAATGATAGCAGCCAAAAAAATTTTAAAAACAAGGTGAGTCATTGCTGAGGTATGGCGCTGTATAAGCTTGTAGTAATGAGAAACAGCAATTGAGTTGAGAAACGAGATTTGGAATGACGCGTTTTTGTGAAATTGAGTGGGAGTTTTTCGAAGGCGAACGGTAAAATGCAGATTTTATATTATAGCTATGAGCAGATACAATTATCCATCACAGTCTTGTTTGAGATTATCCCACCTTTTCCACCTTTTTCATACCCGAAAAATGGAAAATGGCCAAGGTGGTCCCGCTACTAAAGCCTGAGCAAACCAGCTCATAGGATAGTCATATCGCCCGATATTTCTCCTATCGCCAGTAGCCAAGACACTTGAAGCCATAAGCCATTTTTGCTCCCCTACTTCAAAGCAAATTTGCAGCTAGCCTGTCATCAGCATGACTTCAGAAAACTCCATAGCACCACCACCGCGCTTAATGCCATTAGCACCCAGATAAATTGTGGTTTAAATCAATATCCTCACCATAGAACAGTACTCGTTGCGCTAGACCTATCAAAAGCTTTTGATACGGTCAACCATGGCACGTTACTGCAAGACCTGGAAGGGTCTACCCTTCCCCCATGTCTTAAAAGGTGGGACCGCAAATTATTTGGGTGGTCGGCAGGCATCGGTGCAATTTAGAATGAAACATCAAAACCAAAAGAATTAACAAGGGTGCCACAGGGTGGTGTCCTATCCCACTTTTGTTTAATTTCTACACATCTAAGCTACCTTCGCCACCAGAAGAAGTTACTATCGTTTCCTACGCCGATGACTGCACAATAATGGCCACAGGTCCAGCCATCAGATCGATGAGCTTTGCAACAAATAAACGACTACCTCGTGATCTCTCCAGTTTTTTCGCCTCGCGAAACCTGGCATTATCACGACTAAATCCTCCGCGACCTTATTTACAATATGGACGTCCCAAATGTCGACCATTTTGAACATTCCATGTCGATGGCACTACGCTACCGACTGTCCTACACCCCAAATCTTGGGTGTGACGTTTGATCAGGATCTACATTTGGTCAGCACGCAGCCGCAATTGTTCCGAAAATCCAGAGCCGTAATAAAATCCTCAAAATCTCTTGCTGGCAATACTTGGGGAAAAGACAAAGAAACGCTCATTACCACATACAAAGCAATTGGCCAGCCGATTGCGTGCTACGCGTCCCCTATATGGTCGCCAAGCCTAAAAACTACCCACTGGAAGAAGCTACAGGCCTGCCAAAATACTGCTCTCAGAATCGCCACGGGCTGTCTTCTTATGTCCCCAGAACACCATCTGCATGATGAGGCGAGAATACTCCCCATCAGGGAGAGAAATGAGATGCTAACCAAACAGTTCCTGTTTAATACCCAGAAACCTGGGCATCCCAACAGACGTCTGATTGATGCGCCAATACCGCCTAGGGGCTTAAGGAGTCATCTCCGTAAGCATTTTGAGGAAATACGACACCTGAAAACTCAGCCGTATGAAGCAAAAAAACACAAGCAGGCCTCTGGTGAACTCCACAAACAGGCGTCGGACCATTATGCCAGGAATTGCCCGGTGAATCCAGTACTCAAAGAACAGTACCCAAAACTTGCGGAAGAGGAACGCATACTCCCCAGGGAAACGCGAGTCACTCGAGCTCAACTTCGTTCTGGATACTGTAACAGGTTAAACTCTTACCTATCCAGAATCAACCCCGACATACAAAATGTATGCCCCGCTTGGAATGTGTCCCACATGACACCAACCATCTCTTTAATTGTAATGTGGAACGAACGCCTCTAACACCCCTTTCATTATGGTCCACCCCTGATGAAACAGCAAGTTTCCTTGGACTCCCGTTAGAGGATATTGATGACAATTTGTGATCGGTCGCAGCTGTTAGATGGGGCGAAGCACTGCTACAACAACAACAGATTGTCCAACACAGAAGCATAAAAGCTCTATGGGATTGTTGAAAAAACTGTATCCCATTATAATCAGGAGTTGAGGGCGGATCTGCTGATCCCTCAGCTGAATAAGGAAGATGTCAACAAGGGACTGGCATTTGAGAAAAATATTTAAAATTCAAATTGTGATAAAAAAAGTCACAGCAATACTAATGGCTCGCAAATCACCGGGGGAGTCTGCTCTACGACATACGACCAATGATGGAAATAGGAAAACAAGCTGGTAAATAGAAAAACATACAGAGCTAAAGTATGGTACGCAGCCCAAGCAAGCATATTTTTTTCTCGTCGTGTAGTGTCGAAACTCGGGGTTTGTCAAGAAACAATTGCAAAATTTATGATTTTGTATTTAGCTCTAGCACACTTAAGTGCATATTGTGTAACTTACATATAAATAATATTGATATAATAGCAAACAGCGTTAGCATTGTTAATAAAGCACTGCTAAAAATCCTATGTAACTAAGTTCATGTTGAACGCGCCTATAAATATTCCACACAATTTGGATGCAAAAATTGTGTATAAAAGGAATAGCAGGTAGGTAGGTAGGTATAATGGCTGCGACCATGGTCGCCCAAGTAGCTAATGAAGAGCCGTTTTGATGCCATAAAACTCGTCTGAACCTACTGAGTACTACATGGATATGTTTTACTACCAACCTGAGTTGTTTATAAAATCAAGAATGTTTGTCCAACCCTATTTCTGAATGATCTTAAACGGGTTCTAGCCAGAGCCAGGCATTTACACAGAAAATGCTCGACAGTCTCTTTTTCATCTATGTCCTTACAACTTCTGCAGTGGTCATTGTGCGGAATACCCATCTTTTCCACATGCGTCCCTAAAGCCCAGTGACCAGTGCAGTCCGCTATAAGTCTATGGGTGTTGACCCTGGATCTCCCCAGCAGGTACCTAGTTTTCCTTTCGTTGTAGTCCGCCCAAATGGCTTTTGAAATCGCACAACCCGCGGTGCCCTTCATTTTTGTCAGGCTTTGTTCACATAAAAATCTCGAATAACTCCCTTGGCCACCCCCAGGGGTGTACCTACTTCGACACTGGCTATTCCCTCACCCCCCTCTGCTACCCCTACGTGCCAGTTCGTCAGCCATCTCATTTCCCTCGATTCCCCTATGTCCCGGACCCAGATAATGGATATTTCCAGAGTGTCGGTCAGCGCCGATAAGATTTGTTTGCATGACCCTACCAGCTTTGAACTAGTGTATGGTGCAGCTATCGCCTTAATTGTTGCTAGACTGTCAGAAAGGATAGACTCTTAGCCAGTTATGCTCCTGTCTCCGAGCAGTTTACAGGCCTGCCACATTGCGAGAACTTCTGATTGAAATACACTGCAGTATGACGGTAGTTTGAGCGACGTAGAAATTTCTAGGAAGTGCAGAAGCACCCCCACCCCTAAGTCCATCTTAGAGCCATCAGTGTAGATTAGTATGCCGCTACCCACTTGAGCGGCTCCCCTCTTCCAATCATTCCTACTTGGAATGATAATGTTATGTTGCCCTCGAACTGAAGTCTTCGGGGATTATAATCTATATCGGAATTTAGTACTCCCGTCCGGATAGTTAAGGATGCTGTCATGCCCCTTCTGAGCATCCTTTCAACACCCAGACGTCTAAGTCTCAGTGCGGTCTGCGCCGCTGTACATAGTATGTGCATGTCTATCGGAAGCAGGTTTAAGGTAGGGTCCAAAGCCGCAGTGGGGCAGGTGCGGCATGCTCCGGTGGCCCCAACGCACGCAGTACGTTGGACCTATCTGTAGGCTGGTGAGGTTGCACTTCTTGCTAAGAGCTTCCCACCACACTATAGAGCCATACGTCAGCACTGGCCGCACTACTGCCTCATACAGCCAAAGGACCATCTTCGGCTGAGACCCCACTTCTTACCGAACATCGCCTTATAAGCATAGAAAAAGACGCCGGCCTTCCGCACTCGCTCCTCGATGCACGCTTCCAAGCGATAATTTAAAAAGCATGCAGCGGGGCATTCATAAGGCTGAGTGATAATAGGCAGATGTTTTTATACCAGTGAAACTCAGCTCCGAAAAGCTAGCTGATGAAGAAGTGAAATTCATTAACATGTTCTAGTAACCATCGCCGTGTGCAAATTTTGTAATTTTTCTTGAATCATCACGTATGCAATATGAGCCTGTCTCGCTAATTAAAAACGTTTTAATTAAATTTTTTTGTTTGGTTTTGTTTGTTTGTTTTTATACGTTTCATGAACATGAAATGGTATATTAACTTTGGTCCGATGTGTGTAACGTTGAGAAATATAGAAGATAGACTCACCATTAAGTATACCGAATTGATCAGGGCGACGAACTGAGTTGATATAGCCATGTCCGTCTGTCCGTCCGTCTGTCTGTTTGAACGCAAACTAGTCCCTCAAATTTTGAGACATCTCAATGAAATTTGGCACAAGGATCTATTTTTGTATTATATTAGACATTTGTCGGATCCGGTAGGATCGGGACCACTATAACATATATCTCCCATACAACCGATCGTTCAGATAAGACGATTTTGGTCATTCCTGCCGCAATTTAGAAAGTATAAACGTGAAACTCGGTGATATATATTCTAATATATCATAGAAGATATCCTGAAAAAATCACTTTGATCGGAGCTATATATAGTTATATCCCATACAACCGATCGTTCAGATAGAAAGATTTTTGGCCATTTCTTCCTTAGTTTAGAAAGTATAAACGTGAAACTCGTGATATATATTTTAATATATCATAGAAGATTTTCCTGAAAAAATCACTTTGATCGGAGCTATATATAGTATATATCCCATACAACCGATCGTTCAGATAGAAAGATTTTTTGCAATTTCTCCCTTAATTTCCAATATAAAACGTTAAATTTGGTGATATATATTCTAATATATCATAGAAGATTTCATGAAAAATCATTTCGATCGGAGCTATATATAATATATATCCCATACAACCGATCGTTCAGATAGAAAGATTTTTGGCCATTTCTCCCTTAGTTTCCAATATAAAAACGTGAAACTTGGTGATATATATTCTAATATATCATAGAAGATTTCCTGTAAAAATCATTTCGATCGGAGCTATATATAATATATATCCCATACAAGCGATCGTTCAGATAAGGAGGTGTTTTTGCCATTTTTATTTTATATTTATCTTAAAAATCGCTTAGGTATGTACATCTGTTCACTATATATTTCTTATGTTATACATGCGATTATTTGGAGATTACGAACGGGATAAGATTATTGTTCAGCCCCATTCATGAAAGGTATGAAGTCTTCGGCACAGCCGAAGACAGTCCCGTCCTTACTGTGTCTCCATATTACGTAAGTATGTAGATAAATATCTGAATACATGAATTAGCATTGTTGCATTCGAACCTGTAATTTGGCATATATTATGTATAAATATTTGTTTTATGTTGTACTAAAATCAGTAAAACAGTTATTTGTATCTTAATTATATATAAACATTGTTATGTAACAACTAAAATTACCCAACATTTCGTAATCACTTAGTAAATTCTACGCAAAGAGCAAAGTTAAAAAGAAACAAAAAAAAACATTAAATTTATATACTTTACGCTTAGAGAATAACCTAACACCAACCATTTCTCAGCGCTGTTTTTTATTTATCTTAAAACTGCCTCCGTCCCCTTTGCACATAACCCACATGCAAACTATAAACGCAGGTTTTAGATTTTCACGATCACTCGTATTCTCCCACTCTCTACTTTTGTTTACTTTTCTCTTATTGCACCTTATCTTACTTTTACTCTCACCACTTTCCAACCATGCTTTTTATTTATATTTGCTTATCTAAAGCTTTTCTCACATTGCTGTTTATTTTATTAGCACCAAGCCTTTCAATACATGATTGAAATAAAATAGACAGAAAAAAGCAAAATGTTTTTTAATTGCGTTTTACAGTTTTTATCAGTATTTTTTAAAGTAATAACAATTTTAGAAAGGGATTTGCAATAAAGATAAGATAATGATCGATTTTCTATTGAATGTTTTGCTTTCGTGCGACTTGGGATATGTTATGGTATATAGTTTTCCTGTGTACCATCTCTGCTTTTAGAAAGATAATTGGAGTGGAATGTTAGGAGAGGTGACCCTCCAGGAGAAACCTTGTACAAAATAATTAGGAATTATTATATACAATAAGTTGTCGCGAAAGCACAACCTGGAAGCGAGGGTAAAAGCCTCGACGGCACTTTATGCTTGTAAAGGGATACTGGGGTGTACGGACGTCTATGCGCCTCTCTCTCTCTCATTGGATATTTACAGCGATTTTTAAGTCTATCCTATACTCTGTAGTCCTTGTTTGGTGGACGGCCTCTCGAAATAGAACCTTCATCAAAAAATTAGAAAAATATGCAGGTTACTAATGCTAAGCAAGTGGGAGCCTTGATAACAACACAGACGGATGCTGGTGGCAAAGACGACGAGACTCAATGCGACGGCGCAGCTTGAGCGCAGACCATACGGCCACAATAGTATAACGTCATCAAATATTGTACGAAGAGACTACCTAGTTCCCTAACTGCCCTTCGATGGGTCCCTTAGAGTCACAACCGAGCTGGAAGGTTGGCGCTGGGCGCTCAAATGGCAGACGAGGCGACACACGTGTACACCGATGGTTCCAAAGTTATGTAGGGATTGGAGGGTCTGCGGTATACTGTGCAGATCTGGAAATATGCAGGTCCTACAGGCTGCCAGATCACTGTAGTGTTTTTCAGGCGGAAGTAATAGCCGTAACTAAAGTAGTAGAAACACTGGAGGAAAATAGCTTAAACCGCAACCACGTCAATGTTTACATTGACAGCCAAGCAGCAATTAAGGCAATAATCTCGCATAGCACAGCATCTGAAAGTGTGTTGGAGTACATGCAACCTTGAAAGAATCGGATTAGGCAGAAGTATATATATATATTGCATCCCTGGGCATAAGGGGATAAATGAAATAAGCGAATGAGATAGCGTAAAAGTGCCCATCCCGCGAAGCATGTACCATAACTGTCGCAATCAGAATGGGCGAGATTAAAGAAGGCGAAAGTTGCACAAGATCAACCAAGCAGAAAAGGGCGTGGCACCCAGCGCGTGCCTGCAAAGTATCGAAGATTATGTGCAGGGCTTACAAACTTTGACTAACAAAATTATTCTTACCATTGAAAGAGGGGACTGTAGACTCGTCATGGGTATTCTGACTGAACACTGCCTTCTGGCGTCACATGCTTTTAAATTACGCCTTGTCAGTGATAGCAGATGTAGTAGTGCGGATTAGAGGAAGAAACAATCGAGCACGTTTTGTGGTCGTACCCTGCGCACACCAGATTAAGACTCCAGCTATAAGAAATGGCACATATACCAGATCAAGTAGCATATGTCATAGAAAGCTTCTAGTATTTCTCAAGAGCAACGGAGATATTTTATAACATAGGTCCTGGCTTATGATAGAGATTGGTTTGGTAGAACTTCTGGGAACACTATGGACTCATTCAATTTATGTTCAACCTAACCTTAAACCACTTAATCGATAAGTTAAATGATCTTGTAGAGTATGTATTAATATCTGTGTGTTGGTCTAGTCTACAGATAGCAGTGAAATATTTTTATGGTGCCCGTTTATCTTCAAGGATTTGCTGCTCTTTTAGTTACGCCTTCCATTTCGACATTTCTACACGAGTTCTCTTGAGTAGATTACCAGCTAACAAAAAATATAACTCAGTATGTTCGACGATTTTACAATCCCCTTTAAGAAGTCAGGATGGTCCTCAGTAACGCGATCCGAATAACAAAATTTTACTCAAAAGTTTTCTTATTGCATAGATTCCGTAGTTGGTGTCGGAACCAATGTAACCATAGCTACCATACTATTCGCAGTGGCACAGACTTAGACGCTTGGAAATGTGCTAACTGTGGCAACGACTGTCTGTTAAGCGCAAGCCAAAAGTGTAAAAAAAATCAGCTTTTTTTTTAGTTTTGCGTATTCACAATATATAGTGACAATTATCGAGTTAATCGGGCGTTGGTCACCCTATGTTGGTGATAACTAAAATGTCAAATACAGCTTTTTTGAAATATTGCTATTCTTAAGTTTAATAGCCGTGTTTTTTAACACGCGTATATCCTTTTACGCTTAAACTTTATATGGACTGCTAAGCAATAAATTTTAAATACACCTCTGAAATTGCTGCGCATAAATTTTGTCCTACTAAATTTCAATACGCATTATACTCAGATGTAATGAAATATGTGTCTTTGTTTCACCCTCTACACTAATTCTATGTATTCTATGTGTGTCCACAATTCATCGCAACTGATCAGCTATATGTTATACCCTATGGCCATCAGAGCGTTGTGTCTCCACTTTTTCGGTACACCCTGTTGCTGTAGCTAACCACAGCCGCTAGATGGGTCTCCTAAGCATTATCTAAGCGAGGATAGGCGTTTTTTTTTCACGCGCAAACGAAACGTATACGCGTGTAAAAAAAAACACAGCTAATATTGACTTAACTAGAGACGGCCCTTATCGCTAATTGCGCCAAATTCAGTCAATGTTACGGTAGAAGAATTTAGAGCCCTCTTGGGGTTAATAAGGGCTTCTTCAACACAAAATTTTCTTAAGAATAGCTAGCATACGATTTGATTACTTAGCTTCGAGTATGTAATTGGAGAATAACGTAAGTATATTTTAAGTGCTTATCTTATCAGTTACCTGGTTGGTAAAACTTATCAACAACAAGAAAACGGGAAATTACTACTGATTAACAAAACTCATTAGTAAGCAACCGCAGTGAAATATACAAAAAACTGTTTTCAGTTTCAGTGGCATAAGAAATGAACGGCAATATTTTTCGAAACAAACTGGAAAGTAATGATCAATCATAAAATCAAAGATCAAAGAGATCTGAACGGCCCATAAACCAAAAAGAGCAAATGGAAATGCTTTTTATCTCTTTTTTATAATTCGTAAAAAATTCCATTTCAGGAAACTGTCACACATACCCAATTATCTCTTGCATTGCCTAAAAACAAGCATTTTCTTGTTCTCTACACCAGCTATGCATGCCCTTTTGCCCGAACGCTCACAATCAACCCACAGCAATTACATTAATATGTTTTGTCTAATCAATCATTTTATTGTTGTTTATGTCACTGTCGGAGTCTCTATCGTATCATAGATAAGCGCATACTGACAAATATCGGCGGCGAAGCGTCGCCAATGGTCGTATGAGCGCGCACAGTTTTTGAAGGGGACTGACTGAGAGCATGGACAATATGATTTTTTGTTAAGTATTGCTTCGATTACAGCAACTTTACTACGGCCGTCACCGGGATGTATTTCTGTTTTTAAATGTATACATATAACGCAGGGGTTGTTTTGAAAGAAATGAGTTAGATGAGGCTCCAGGTAAGTTGGAACATACAAGTTTTCATATGGAAATGTTGGGAACGCGGAGTCTTTTGGTTCCTTTAGATCTCTTGTTTCATTATGTAGGGGTTCTATTTCAATTATCAAAGACTTAGTTGAAGCCTAGGCGATTTTGACCGTTGGGAGCACCAAGGAAGGTCAAGTCTTCCTTCAACTGCCACTCCTATTTCAGTGGAGGTCTCCCTCTTCTCTGCTTCCAAACTGCGGTTTCGACTGAAATACTTCTTCGGTCGGAGCGCGTTCGCCCATAACAGCCAGCGAAGCATTTGGGTTTTCTTTACTGCACTTTCATCATATCTACGTAAAGCTCATACAGTTTATCACTATACCTCTTCGATAATCGTCGTCGGTATCTCGGACAGGACCATAAATGGTTTGGGAAAACTTTTCTCTTGAATACTCCAAGAACCATCTCATCTTCTCTCGACACCGCCCACGTTTCCGTGCCATACATTAGAACAGGTATGATGAGCGACTTGTTGAGCGTGATTTTTGTTCGTCGGGAGAGAACTTCACTTTTCCATTGCCTACTCAGTAAATTAGCACTGTCTCCGTTCGATTGTCCTAGTGCTCTTCAATTTCGATGTATGGTAGAAGGCATGGCGGAACCATAGAAGGTAACAGCATTTTGTTTTTGTAATTCTACGTTTTTATTCAAAATCGTACTGCGCCAGAAGTTAACATGTCAAATCAGATATATAAAGTTTCAATCCGGCAGTCTCCTATAAGGTTCCGCCATGGTAGTAGCTAACAATCAAATGGGCGTAGTTTATCTGTCGTTCTGCTCTTCACGCTCTTTCTTCTTTGAGATAACAGTGATTTGTTGATTTATGGAGTACTTTTACTGTTTAGTCTTCGTTTATCATTTGCACAGCTGTTCGTGTTGTTGGTCTGTTTACATATTAATTTTGGGAGTGTCTGTTAGGTATCTGCGTTATTTGTATGGTATCGACTGATAAGCAATGAGAGATATTGAAGGTATAATGAAGTGTTTCACCAGTACTCCACCGCAGAGACATCTGTTTTAACTAAAACTAAGGAGTTTTTGAAGTAGTGCATATACATATGACGCCGTAAGAGATCAAGAGATCTATACGTATCTCAAGAGCTCTTCACTCTAACGCCAACAAGAACTGTTATAGATCTACCGCATGCAAATTGCAGAACAAATAAGTGTTTTATTTGTCAAAGGTGTCTGAGTTTGATTCTTAATGTAGAAAAGCTTTAAGCAAGCTCATTTCGTTCAGCGTTTAAGAAAAAATGTTCTAGATCTCTAAGTGGCCCTATATGGCACTTTGTAGGTCCTAATGACTCTTAATTGTTTCTATGTAGGAAAGTTGTAAACGCGCTTATTCAATCCTTTTGTTGATTTTCCCCACAGGGCGAAGTGTTGATGTCTTAAGAACCGTTTCCCGTAATGCCTTTGTATATCTGATTTGCAGACAATCGCTCTCTTTTCTAACGAAAAATGGCACTAAGCCGAAACGGGATTTTCTCCAAACCAAATTTCACAAGGAAAGTTGATCCAATATAGAAGAAAGTAATGGTGTTTCTAGCGGTAGGACAAATTTGTTGCTTTGTCTCTGTTCTTATACTTTTAGTCTTAAGAGTTTCTACAAACACTCGACCAAAAACAAACAAGCTGTTAAAGGCATTGAGAGGTTGACGCTAAGAAGCTGACACTACAGCGAAAATTTTCAAGCTTTTTATATAGATAATAGGATATTAGAGGAGCTTTTTCATACATGGTATACTTATAGTTACCAAGTCCTAACATGAAACTGTCCAGTGATACCTTTCTCAAAGAAATATATATCGGATTTCAGGCAACTTTCTTGTATTCGCATCCCCTTTCTGCAGTAAAAAAACTTAACACACTCATTCTAACGCTTACTTAGCTATCCCTCTCTAACTTTTTCTCAAACTCACCCGAATGATGTCCCGTATCATCATCGTCAGCCATTCCACCGCTCGCTTCTGACGCTCCAGGTACACGCAAATGCTGTTGACTACTGCTACTAGCATCGAGCTCACGCAGTAAGCTATCCTGCTGATTATGCAATTCATCTGCTGCTGAACAATTTAACGGTACATCCGATATCTTAAAACGCTCGCGTATCAAGCTCGTACAACGTTCCGAACGGAAATATGATTCCAATTCATCCAACGCCAAAGGGCACACATCATAATTCAAATAGAAATCCTTACCCCCAACTGCCCGAACAATCAACAATCCAACTACCGGCCATATTATTACCTTGCGCTTGTTGGATATTCTGTTGATGTTGATTTGCTATGGATTTGAGTAACGAATTATTGCGCGATAATTTCGTTGAGTGCGCGCGACGTATAAAACTCAACGATTTCTTTGGTGGTGATGTCACCGGTGCTACGCTTGCATTAGCCACGGCTGCGTGTGGTGAGGTAATTGATGTATCCGAACTGAAACTCTTTGAAGCTTTCGATTTATTATGCTCCAAACTTGTGGACGTAGTACACGAAGATGAGCTGTTACTTATTGGTAACTTTGAATTAGATTTGAGTAGAAATAAATGTTTGGGTGGAAAAGTTTGTGTTATAAGCGATGCAGATGAGCTGTGCATAAGTTTGTTGGGTTGCGAGTTGACAGCACTTTTGGCAGAAACGCCGTTTGCATTGTTAGTTGCACTATTAGCGCCAATATGACTGGCAACGCTACCGCCAAATAGATTATGATGCACTTTGCTAAGCGGTCCAATTAGACGTGAGGTTCGTGATAAACCTGCGTTGTTGTTGTCCGTAGACGTACCCGACGTTTTTGTTTTCGTTTGCGAACCAATACAATCGCCGCCATACAATGCCTCTGGCTGTTGTAGCACAACTGAAGGTGAGAGATTTTGTGGGAGCGTTTTGGACTTGCCGCGTAATAGTAGCGGTGTTGTGTGAGTAGAAGCGATATTAGGTTTGGCAGCAGCTGCTGCTACGCTCAATAGATTGTGTTGTTCTACGCTAGGTACCGATAAGATATTCGTACGTGAACGTGATTTCATCATTTTTATCGGTGTCGACGTATTAGTTTGCATGCGACTTATCTCTGAGTCATCATCCTCATCGTCATGCTCGGAATCGTCATTGTTGGTATCATCGTCGCTGCCCTCGTTATAGGTTACGCCCTCACGCGCTCTACCATTGCGTTTATACTCTTCCGAGTCCATATCGGCATGCGTCGTTCTACCGTTACTCCCATCAATTTGATTGTGTTTACTAACGCTCGCTAATTGCTTGCTGCTAGTGGCTGTTGAGGTTCTAGTAGTACGCGCTTGCTTTGTGGGGGTAGCCAGCATGACATCGTCCTCATTAAACTCTACTAAATTTTCGCGCCCCTTTATTGTTGTGGACCTTGATGTTGACGCGGCTTGCGTGATATTCAAATGTTCGTCGTCTAAACTGATGCCATTTAGTACAATACCATAACGTTTCGTTTTCGCATTCGCATTTGTTTTATGCGCCGGCTGCGCTTGCGGTTTGTTGTTAGTGGGCGTGGCTGGTGTTGCTATGCTGCTTGCTATTGAACTCTTGCTGCTCGTGCTGTGCCGTTTCTCAGGCTTGTGCGTGAGTTTGCTCAACTTTGTTTTTTCCTTATCCACTTTCTTAGCTGACGGCGCAACTACCCCATCTGCGGCATCACTTTCATCATCAAAATCCGTATCTACTGTAGTACCACTAATTGCCCAGTTAAAACCGCAAGGCGGTGACATTTTCTTAGCACTGCTATTGCGTTTTACCACGCCTGTGCTAACGTTCGTTTGAGCGGAGCTAGAACCAGCACCAAAACCCAATGTACTGTTGGTGCGCTCAAAGAGTAAAGCCGCTACTTTCGAAGTTGCGCTTGCGTTCTTCAACGATGTCGATTTCTTCAAATTATTATTATTGCAATTTTTTTCGGCTTTACTTTTGCCACCAACGTTAATGCTACTGCTACTGGAGGAACTCTTATGTTCCAGCGCCGCGCTTGAACTTGATAAGGAAGCGTTCGATTGTGCGCCGACACTGCTAGTATCGCCACCGGCGACGTGTACAAGACTACCGCTGCACGACGAGCCGTTCGATTGTGGACGCGCGCACTCAACGTTGTCGTCGTCTTCAATAACAAGCGGCACGTAAAATGTAGAACGTCGTCGTTGTTGTTTCTCCTCAGTGCTGGCGCTACTTTGGCTTTGGTTGTTTGCTGTAAGAGGTGTGTTTTGCGCTTTATTAGAGCTAGGTGATGGCGTTTGGGTTAGCGTATTTTTTGTTGTGTATTTTTGTGGCGTTGTTTCAATGGCTTGCAACATTTTTGTGCGTATTTATGTTGTTTAGTGCAGGGGCTTTTATTTGTGGTGCGTTGTTTAGAATTATGGCATGAGGCGCTTTCATGCTTTAGACTTTTGAGGCGCGTTTAAATGTGATTATAGATATATATTTCAACAGGTTAGTTTGTGTTTTGGCAACCCGAAGTATTTACTGCAGGTTGAAGGTACAATATGCGGCTGCTCGGTGAATACTTAATGCTTTGCTCACAGAATTCACGAGTTTTGTTATTGTTATTTACAATTGCGATATAGAACGTTTATTTCTCAATTCTAAGTTATTTTTTAAGAATTTCTTCAATTATTCACAGGCTTTTACCATTAAGCTCTATATTTGATGAAAATTGTTGAAGATAAAAAAATATTTTTAGTAATTTAATTAAAAAATTTTTTTTTAATTTCGTTTGCAATATTTTTTGCTTCGGTAATAATTAAAATTTGTTGTTTGTATTATATATATTTTTTTATATTTTAGCACTTCACAATTTTGTATTATTATGGAAGAGCACGAGTTTTTTTCAAATCAATTAAATTTAAAAAAAAATAAAATGTTTGTATATTTTTCATTAATTTTGTTAACGAAGTATTGCCAAATTTTTTGCTTGTTTTATGGTTCAAACGAAAAATGTTATGAGATTTTTTAAATTTCTTTGAGTTGGCATACTTTTGTATTTGGAAAATATTCTTATTCTGACTCTCTCTTTTGGCTAGGCCTAAATTGGTTTGAAAATCATTTTTGAAAATACGATAAATCTATTTTTTTTTAAATTTGTATCAAGTGTTTCATAATATCGAGTTTATTGCAATTTTTTTTTAAGCACAAACTTTTTTAATTTCCAATTAATTTTTGCGTTAGTTTTAAAATATTTTTTAAATAATATTAAGAAATAAAATAAAAAATGCTTAGAATTGAAGCTGATTTTTGTGTAAAGTTTCACAATTTTTCTTTAGTATTTAGTAAGCAAATGTTAAAAAAAATCGAATTTTATTAAATTTTAGAAAAGCCAGGTATTGAATAAAACTTTAAAATTATGTTTTTGTGCCTTTTAGAGTTAAAAAAATAAGCTTTGTATTGAAAAAATTTTTTGACCTTCATTTATCAGTTTTTTCAATGTTTTGTAAAAACAATTTAAGCAAATTTTCAAAATTTTAAATTAATAAAGTAAGGTTTAAAATTAAAGCTTTGAAAAACCGTTTGCTTTCAGATTCCGTTTAACTTACAGACTCAACTGAAGGGATTTCGATTTACTTTTGTTTATGAAATAATCAGAAATATGAAAAGTTCGATGATTTGAAGTTTTGTTTACAGTGTATTAGACAATGTTAAATTTTTTTAAATGTTTCCATGTTTTTATTTATTATAATTTTTTTTATTTAATTGTTTTTTTTCTTCAATTAAAAAATATACAAAATCTTAAAAAAGCTGGTTTTTATTTAAATTTTTTTTAGTTTTTAGTTTATTTGCCCATATTATGAAATAAATTAAATATTTCAAATTTACATTTATACAACAAAATGTTTAAGAATAACAATTTCCAAATGATTAAATTTGCTTATTATTTTTTTTTAAATTATAAGGCTTAAATTGCAAATATAAAGAGTTTTCAAACATTTAAATTTAAAAAATAACAAAATATTTTTTACTATTAAAATCTTTTTTGCGTTAATTATTTATAGTTTTTAAATTTAAATTGCAAATCATAATTATTTTTGAAAGTTTTAAATTTGAAAAATAATTTAAATATTTTAATTAAAATTTTTTAGAAAGTTTTTTTTGCACATCTTGGGTTGAACTGGCCGGTGAGTGCAAACGCACATAGACTGATAAAGTTCATAGTGTCAAACCTTTAAAGCAATCAACATTTTAAAGCTTCTCAATAAATTTAAATTTTAAATGAAAACTAGTTTAAAAAATTTTGAATTAAAAAAAAATTGAATTGCTAAATCTAAATTTGTTTAAACCCACATTTTTTATTTTAAAAATATAAATTTTTTACTTTTAGTTATTTCTGAGTATTTTACAAATCTTAAAAATAAAGAAAAAATAATAATTTTGTAGTACATTCTACTATATTCTTTTTTTCGTTTTAAAGAAATTGAATATTTTCTATTTCTCATCACTTGTTTACTTTACAACATTCAAGCAAATATTTAAATAAGATTTGTTCATTAAAAAAATTAATTTTTCTAAACTTTCCAAATTATTTTATAAAATTTAGTTTTAACTTAAAACTGGTTTGTTTTTTCACATAAAATATTCAAAAAAAAATCGAACTCATTTTGTTAAATATTTTAAACAGTTTTGCTGTTAATAAAACTAAAAAAAATTAAATTTTGCTTATTATTATTAGTTTTTTTTACTTGTGCAAATATTTTGAGAAGATTGAAAATAGTTTGCACTTCAAATTTTTTTTTAAACGAGAAAAAATGTTTCCGATTTTCTCAAAAATGTTTCAAACGCTTTGTTTTGTTTTCTAACGTAATTTTTAAAATGTTCCCAATTTACATTTTTAATCTCTTTAAAATCTTAAAGCAAAATTTTTAATTTAATTCAAAAAATTCATGAGCTTATCACCGGGTAATAATGATATTCAAATTATATTTTTTATTTTTTGAAATTTCAAACATTAACTATGGCTTTACAAAAATAAAATTTGGGCTTTCAAATTGGAACTAAAAATTTTTAGTAAACACATTATTTTTAAATTTCTTTACTAAAGATTTTTGAAATCATTTAAAATGTTTTTTTTTGTATTTTTCTTATTTAAGCTTTTCTGAAACAAAATTCATCGTCTAAATTTGATGTTTTTTAATATTTAATGCATTAAAAAATTTCATATAGATCACTTTTTTAATATTATATTGTGTACTTTTTATTGAACATTTGTTAAAAAGCCAAAAACTTAAAATGTTGTGTAAAAAAAATGTTTTGAAATATTTATATTTTTTTTGACGTTTTCAATTTTCGCAGCTTTTTTTTAAGTTTTAGAAAATTTCAACGTGAAATTTTTTTAAATTTAATTTCACAAAAACTGTTATATTTTTTTAGAATACTTAACAAACTTAGTATTGAAAACTAAAAAAATAATTTTTACAAATTAAAAAATTGTATAAAGATGACGTTTTTGATATATAGTGTTTGTTTTTTATTTATTTTATTTTTTATTTAACATTTCGTGACGATTTTCAAAGTTATGATTTCTTCAAATAATGAAAACATTTAAAAATTTTATTCATCAATAAGACTTTGTTGACATTAAATTTATTACTTTAAAATTTTTGAAAATCAAAATTTCTGAAAATGTGTTCTAAATTTTTTGCTTAATTTTATTTTTTTAAAAATTTAAAAATTCATAAAAATTTTTTTAATATATTTTTCACAATTAAACAAAAATTTCTTCCTTTCAATGTAACAAAAAGAAAATAATTAGCATTTTAAATGGATAAACTTTGCATGCGCTTTCAACACCGGCTTTGTAGTGTTTTCAGCTGACTTTCCTACCTTTAAAACTTTTTGTAATTTAATCTCGAGCATTCTTTCGTTCTGGTTTTATTTACGTTACCTACTGTTTTTTTGTGTATTTTTTTGTAGATAGACTTTTTATACGTTATCTTGTGCACTGCTGCACACTCCAACACTTTTTTGGTTTTATTGTTGTATTTTATCAACTTCACATAATTTTTGTAAACTTCTTTTATATTTTTTTCACATCAACACACTTCAAGCATGTATCGTTGTTGTTTTATAAGCATGGAGTTACAAAACACGTTTTTCGTTTACTTCACACTTGTCGTGCTTTGTTTTATTGTTTATGCATTTTTCGTTGCATCTCAAAGCAAGCAAGAAACTGAAAAAAGTACGATAGCGAGCACAAAACAAAAACCGAAAGACAAGCAGTTATGCCTTTTTTCATATAATCACTTTTTACTTTAAGAATTTTATTTATCTCATTTTCTTAACAGAATATCTTTAATCATTTTACTTTTCTTTATACTCCATTTATTATTTCTTTTGCTTACATAAAATTTAATTCCCCCACATAAAATATAATTTCCTATTAGATATGGATGTTTACACACACACATTTATATTCCCAGCCGTTCGCGCGTTTCACTCACGTTCGACCACAACACGGTCTCACACTCAACTGACAAGTTGATATTCATATTTCCATGTAATGAGCGCGCAACCAAACCACATTGGAAATTGTGCAGTTTTTGAGTTGATGCATTTGAGAGAAAACTCGCACTCAACAAGCTGATCGCTTTGTTTTGAGTGTGTTTGTAGTTTCCAATAGGATTAGCATTTGGAGTTGCCCAATCGATTTTGTTTGTAGGGTAGGAATATAAAAACGGAGTCTTATGGGATCTTACTTTATCTAAAGGAGAATGAAGAGAAAATATAATAAACTAACTCTGCCCTCCCCCTCTTCACTTTTTCCTAATCCTTTTATTCACTCCTCCCTCGTCTTTTTTGCTTCATCTATCTCCATCTTCGTCCCATTCTATCTCTCTCTCAGTCTATCTCTTTTGTTCCAGTCCCAGTCCCAGTCCCACTCCGAGTCTCAGTCCCAGTCCTAGTCCTAATCCCAGTCCCAGTCCGTCTCTGGTCGGAAAAAAAGGATCGTAAACACTAATATAGGCAAATTTGTATACCAAATTTCTGGCAAATCGAATAGGACGTATGTAAATAGGTATGTGGGTGTTATTAATTTCTATCTCTATTTCGGCTTCGCATGCATATTTATCAGTTTTGCCAGGTTGATGCGACTAAATCGAATATCACAATGAAAATTACTTTAGACCTCTCAGCAACAGCTTTCATTTGATATCCATATTACCCACTCATTCCAGTGTGTATCCGGGTCCACGTTAGACCCTAGTCACCCAGCGGTATAATATATTACTCTGTACTAAAGCACTCATCAACAGCTTTCATTTGATATCCATATTGTATAAGCATTGCCTAGGCAGTCACGGGCCCACGTTTTGGCCTATATCTCGAGACCCTAGTACACCAGGGGTATGAAAATTACCCTCTACTAAAGCACTCATCAAAGCCTATACTGATATTATTCGTATAATATTTTTTATTGATAAGCAGGTTATTTAGTTAAACACCAAGCAATTACACGGAAGTATATCCGCACCACCTGAAAATATGAGTGCCACTGCGTATACGTAACATTTTATTAATTCGTATAAACATTTAAAAAAATTGCAATAAAATAATATCGCGAATATAAACTGAGATATCTATCCTATATTTCAAGTTAGATCAAACGACACACGTGGTGCAAAACAAATTCAAAATTGGTTCAGTAGTTTAGGAGTTCATCGCGGACAAACATAGTGACACGTGATTTTTATATATAAAGATATAATAATATAATATTTCAAACAAATCTTAAACGCGCACCAAACGTCATTTGCTAGTTATACTGGAATGCTTCAGGAAAAATTTTGCCGGTTAAGGTCCATGTACAAAAGTTATGAGTCACGCCGACTCAGAGAAAAGGATATGTTGTTGTTGTTGTAGCGATAAGGACACAGCTTGAAGGTTTTGAGGAGTGTTATCGATGTTGATAGTCTTTTGTCGGACATACATAGATCGGTACGTTCCGGTAACAAGCACCATTAAGGAACTAGCCCGACCACCTCGGGAACGATTTAGTATGACCACATGAAAACTTCTAGGTCTTAACGCCCACCCACTCCCTAGATTCATTAGGAACTTGGGGTCGCCAGAGCCCCGACTGCAAAGGAAACAGGATTCGCCATTTCTATCTTGGGATTATTCTCGACAGTCATCTGCGATCTGGAAAATTAATGTGCAGGACAGAACTTGGAAGGCTATTGTTGCCTTCGAAATGCTGAATCTGCAACCGGGTGACATCGTGGGCAAGACGGCCACACCCCGGGCGTCAATGGGAATCCGAGACATAAGCAGGGCCGGTATCACGTATTTCGATTAGTGACTGCAAACCATTTTCACTCGAGCGATAACTATGCAACAGTCAAACTATTTTTAAAAATTATAATAAGTTATGGATCTAACGAGTACTCTTTGTCACTAGTTCGCATATACCATTAATGGGATCTACCATTTCAGAACTGTTGTGATTTAAAAAATCGGTTTCGATCACGAATAGTAACACGTAATACGGGCCCTGGTGAGTCAAGGGCACTCGACTTCATCCCAGACTACCGTCAAGAGAGGAATGAAGTGGGGAAATATAGTTTGGGGCTGGAGTCTGGTAAACCTGTTCCGGACGAATGGTAACTTGTCGGAGTTATTCTGCTATGAGCTCGATCTTAGCTGAAAATTTAAGCTGCCTGATCATTGCAGAATGTTCCAGAAGGAGGTCGCCGCTATTAAGGATGCAGTAGATGGGATGCTGTCCGCCGCTTTAACTGTGAGGGAATTTAATATTCACTTGAAACTGGGTTGTTTTGGATTTCTTCACCTCACTCGCAGTGGTATCGAAGTAGCCCTGGGTACTTATAATCTCGTTGCCATGGCAAAGGTACATCCCGGGCTAATTTTACACTCATCCCTTGACCCGAGCAGGAACTTTTCTAAACTGCGGCTGACAATAGAGCTTTGAAATTCCGCTAATCACTTGCTCTTCAATTCTGGATAGGAGAACCTCTCGTTAGCTAAGCACGCACTGGGCTAGGCCAGGTAGCGAGATTTTTCTGGACAGTTATTGCCTGTAAGTGCCCGCTGGGATTAATGCGCTCTGACAAAGTTCATATATCCATGTTAATTGGAATATTAACGGGGTACGGCGCACTGTGAGTTCGTAAGGTACTCCTTAATCTGTATCATGCTGCATCAATATATTATTTTAGGAAGCAGATTGAAGCGAAATAAAGGAAAAACGAGGTAAGGGGAAAGAGACTGGGAAACAGATAGAAGATAGAGATCAGGGAGCGGAAGAGGGCGAAGAAAAGGGAGCTAGAACTAGAAATGAATGCAGAGAAAAAGAGATAAGGAGAGAGAGATACGCAGAGAGGGAGGGAGGGGCGCATAAAAATAATACGACAGTTTAAGAGATAAAAACTTCGTAGAAGTCATACACATAAACCATTGGTACATAGGTCAGAAGAACGTCTGCCAGATCTGCTAGTGTACATATAAATTTAAAACTTTTTTCAAAAATCTTGTTCCTAAAATGTGGCAACCTTTCATCTTCTTTTATAATTAAACTAAAAATGTAGCTGGAAGTTCATCACTCAGCTGCTGATGCGATTTCAAAAATGTATAAAAATAAAGAATTTATGTATCCATAAAAAACAATAATACATACATATGTATGTATATACATATGTACATATACATAAACAAATATACACAACACAGCGGCGAACAAACAAAACAAATTACTACACGCTGGCATTTCAAAATCCGGTTTTGTTGAATACAAAAAGAAATAATAAATAATAAGCGATAGAGGCACGACTTCCACGATTTTAGTTTCAATGTGTTTTGTTATTTTTTGAGTCGCAACTATGGATACTCTCACACGGAAAAACACTCGCAGGGTGCTAATTTTTTGAGTTTCGTTTTGAGTCAAGATTTATAATATGTTTGTTTGAGTGAGTTTCCATGGTTTTTGTAATTAATTTATTTTTGTACTTTTTATGCTTTTTTAATGTTATAGATATAAACCTGTGGGATGATTTAATTTTACTTTTCAATAGATTATTTCTTTTATATCGCAACTGCACGTTGTTGGTAGAAATATAAAGAAATACAAACACTTGAAGGCGTCTACGATACGAGTTCTTACATTTGAATGGGCCCCTTTTCTTGTTGTGTTGTTGTTGTTGTTGTATTAACGACAAAGACACTCCCCGAAGGTTTGGTGTTATCGATGTGATGGTCCTTTCCCGGATATATGTAGATCCGGTACGTTCCGTTAACAAAGCACCATTAAGGTACTAGCCCGGCCATCTGGGAACGATTAATATCCCACCCCCCACCCCAAGTTCCATGAGTATGATACACTCATATTTATAACACGATTCCCCTCGCGTAGGTGAGGGTGGCAATTGGGCTGCGGAAGTTTTGAAGCTATAAAGCTTTGTATTGTGCTTATCAACCCCTACGTATCGTATTTAGAGCCCAGACATCTTAAAATACAGGATTGAGTAAGTGGTCGTGTAGCGTGATCTTTAATAATTTATTTAATGATCAACTCATCTCGTAATTCCTCTCATAACTTCAGGGACGCTAACCTGAATCGAACACAAATCCATTCATAGACCAAGTGTTCATTTTTATGACGTCAGTTATCGCGAAGCAGAGGTGACTGCGTAATTTGCAACGACCAATATCCATTTCGTGGGTGCTTTGAAAGGAGGTGACACTACAATCAAGCATTATGTCTGAAGAACCATATATAAATGAATTTCAAACGCGATAAAACCAGCGTGTATTATAATTTAAGCTCAAACCCATTGAACGATTTTATCCCACGATAACTGAAGCCGTAGGAAACAGCAGAGCCAAATCAAGCGATTCCCATAGATATGTCGGCCTTTTCATCGCAACGCTGACTTTCACATTCTTCCACATTATACGCCAGAGCATCTTTATCCTTGGGAAAAACGTGCCTATTTAGCTTACTCGAAGAGTTTATGCCCGCTAAGCTATTGTGGCGAATATTAGAATCACTATGCTGTTAGTATATAATCACAACAACAAAAAACGCAAGCAGCCATACTTATGTACATCTACACATTAAAGCAAGCAGCCACATTTACATAGAAGGCGACGAAGAATATTCCACACGCATAACCAGCAGCTTAAAGCAAAAAGATTGTCTCACATAAACATATGTAGTCATCAGCTAAGAGCAGAATTTGTTACTCACTCATACACACGCATATAACTAAATAACCAAGTATGCGATACAACTGTACCATGTTCGTGAAAAGTCTAAATCTTAGGAGAAATATTCGAACGAGGCAACTGAGAGTATAAAAGCAGCGCAAGCTGAGGAATAACTATTAATCAGTTTGATTTTAACACGCTAGTAGTGAAGTATAATTGAATTTGTGAAGTACTACTCCCAAAGTAGTCCAAATAAGACCATTTGCAATACTGAATATTGCAGTTACTTATTCGGCAGTTCGGCGATTCGAACGATAGCAGAAGGTGCATAATTATCAGGAAGCCCCAAAAACTCGATCTGTGTAGAGGTCACACTGAAGGATAAATCCTCTTTGATGACTTATACAGGATTTCACTTAAGTAATTATGAAAAACTCTCTCGTGAATTTCCAACGTGACCATTTCCTTTTCTAAATCCGTAAAAAATTTTCGGCGACCTTAAGGACGCAAGATTGATACCTACAGCAAGATTGTGGCTCAGGATAATCCGCACATCCAGGGCACCGGAAACAATATTTCCGCCTAATTTGTTGAATCCATTTACAATGGAATCTAGCATATATATTTCCGACTTCCGAACCACGAAAGCTTAGATACTCATCAAACTTTAAAAAACAGAATTATTTCAAAAACGTTCCAATCTAACTAAAATTCAATACATTTACAGCTGAGATAATCAATTTATGGAAAAAATCTGAGAAAAGGCGTTCTGTACTTAGCTTTTAAGATAGGATTTCCCGGAAGAAATTTTGATTTAGTGTGTTTTAGGTTAGGTTAAAAGGACTGGGCGGAGAAGTTGCATCGACACTCCTCCAATGGGTCCATTCTGTTGCCTTAATATGTAAGTAACCCTTGCTGCACCAGCTATTGCGGCTCGAACCACATACTGGAATCAATGAAGTATAGCACTAATTTCGAGTTCGAAAGCCTCCGCAAGATCATTTAAAACGAGTTGACCGAGCGAAAATTGTGTTAGTGCTTCCTTTATCATAGGAAGGACAAACCAACCTTGATGACTAGCATGTAGGAAGCGCTGACTAATGGTAGGTGCAGGATAGTTTTAAGTGCCTCTGTCGGAGTGGAGACAAGAGCGCTTCTAATACAGAGCTCCGGACCTCGTCTAGACTTCTTGTATGCGTTTGAGGTTCGTCGTCCTCTAAGCCGTCCATCAAACCAGAACACCATACAGAAGAATTGGGCGTTTAATGGCTGTATAGATCCAATGTACTACTTTTGAAGAAAAACCCACGAAACACCAATTGCTCTTTTACAGGCGATCAACGCAATTGTTGCTTTCTTTAACCGATCCGATATTTTGTCAATCCAAAGTAGTTTCCCTTACAGAATGATACTTGACTTTATCGCTGAAAATCAGGCTTTCGCCTTTGGGTGGTATTAGATTCGACCATCTTGTGAAAGGATCAGCTCAGTTTTCTCTGGGTTGACTCCGAGTCCCGAGCTTCTTGTAGTCTTACAGTAGTGTGCAGTTACGTATTGTAGTGTGTTTTCAAACTAGCAACTGAAAGCGGCTGATGTTCTACCCAGCCGTTGATATTCTCTTCAACACACCTTTTGTGTGATTGACCGTGTAGAAGCGGCTTAAATTTCATAAAAAAATATTTTCACAAGAGGAAGTGCTTATGGCTTTATGCTGAGTTTGCTGCAATTAAAATAAAACATAAATTATTTATAAAATAAAAAAATTATATATATTAACGCGCAATCAGCAAAAATCTTCTTCTGATAAAACTGCATTAAATACATAAATTTATAACTTTTCACAACGCAAGCAAAATGTTAACAGCGACCAAGTGCAGAGCACCTTTTAAAAAAATGTAATTAAAAGAAACAAAAAAAAATATTAATAAAATTCAGCTGCCTTGCATAGGTCTCGATTACTCGCTTATAAATTGCTGATATGCAAATGAGCAAAAGGCATTACCCACCCTCCTTCAAGAGCCAGTACCTTTGTTCTCAAAAAAAAATATATATATTAAAATTCAAAAATAATATTGTTTGTTAAAGCGGAAACCAATAAAACTACCAAAAAATAATAAAATATGCAGCAGCAGCAGTAGCAGAGCTTTCCCTTCAAATAATAACCTAATACGCGCTGCTTGATCCTGCCAAGGCACATTGTACGTTGCAGCGGTTCGCACTTGGTGGCGATTGCGCGCTGTGATAGTCTTCATTACGAGGACAAATGTGTTACACATTGTACTTACATACTAACTAATACATACATACATACATATAGAAGTCCAATGTGCAGCTACATATGTAGTTAAGCGGATTATTATTTGTATAAAATATGTATATGCCAAAAGGAATTTTTCCGGTTCACTCGATCGACGCGCTTCGATAATGCGCAGCAGCCCCTTTTAGCGGCCTTCAAATCAGCTGCGGGCTATCGAAAGCTTTAACTATTGTTGCTATTGTTCTTATTATGCCATACTGCAAGATATACCTAAAAATGTATATTAGAGTATTGACAGCTGCAAGCGTTTGTTTATTAAGGGGCGTGGTAGCTCTAACCTATGTTAAATAAAGTTCTCTCTCGACGAACCAAAATCATGCTCTTCAAGTCGCTCATCATGCCTCATCACGGAAGGTGTCGAGAAAATACGAGATGTTTATTGGAGTGTACGAGAGAAAAGTTCTTCGAAAGATTTATGGTCCTGTCCGTTAAGCCGACGGCGAATATAGAAGAAGTTATAATGATGAGCTTTACGCAGATATGAAGATAGTGTAGCGCACAAAAGTCCAAAGGCTTCGCTGGCTAGGTCAAGTATGCGAATGGACGAAGACGCTCCGGTCAAGAAAGTATTTCAGTCGGCATCGCAGTTTGAAAGCAGCAGAGGAACGAGAAGACCTCCACTGCATTGGGAAAGGCAGTTGGAGGAAGAATTCACCTCTCTTGGTGCTCTTAATTTGCGTCAGTTATCGCGCAACAGGGATAGCTAGCGTGACTTGTTACGAAACGGCCAAAATCACTTAGGCGGTTAAGCGCCAATTAGTTAGCGTTCTAGCTCAATGCCCGAGCAAAGAAAATCTCTGACTTCAAGGTTGAAACCGCATTAAAAATATTTTGGTACCAGTTCTACCCGCGGTTTGTATTTTGGTTTTGCTTTCATTTCCATTTCTGGCTTCTACTACGGCTTCGATTTCCATTTCTACTTTCAGTTTACATCCTGGTTTCGGTATCAGTATCAGTTTCGATTCCGGCTTCTAAACCGGTTACGGTTTCTATTCCAGGTTATGTTCAGGTGTCGGTTTCAGTTTCAGTTTCGGTTCGTTTTCAGTTTCTATATCAGGTTCGGTTTCAGTTTCTGTGCCTTTTCCACGTTCGATTTCAGTTTCAGTTTCTAATTCCGGTTTACTTTGGTATCTATTTTAGGAAAGGCTTCGGCTTCGGTTTCGGTTTTAGTCCAGGTTCAGTTTCGGTTCCTATTTCAGTTCCGGTTTCGTTTTTTAATGCAGTTTTGGTTTCGGTTTCGGTTCCGGTTCCGGTTTCAGTTTCGGTTGTTATTCCATTTTCGGTTTGGGTCCAAAGTAGGGTGGGCTTCCTGCGAAGTGTGTGCATCTCTACAGGGAGAGGAGATGGTTGTAACATCCGCCCCGCATTAAGGTGGGACAAGGGTTAAGGGCCCCGACCCCTCACACTGAGCTGGCTGGGGGCAATCCACCTTGACTGCGCAAAGGGGCGGATCCACACTAGGTGTACGTTACAATAATTATGATTATTAGATTTCAGTTTCAATAGCAGGTTCGGTGTCGGCTTCGGATCCGGGTTCAGTTCCGTTTACGGTTTTTATTTCAGGTTCGGCTTGGGTTCCGATTTCAATTCCGGTTTTTATTTAAGGTCCCCTTTTGTTTCCGGGTTCGGATCCGGGTTTCTGTTCCGGTTTCGGCTCTATACCAGGTATGTCTTGGTTTGCGGTTTTAGTTACGGGTTCTGTTTTCATTGAAGGTCCGGTTGGGGTTTTCGGTTTTGAATCCGGGTTCAGTCCCAGCGAACTTGTTATAGACTACAGGGAATGATTTCGTAGTTTAGATGGGCATATGGGCCTGTTTGGGCCAGAAAAGAAAGAGCTTCATTTTGGGTGAAGGCGTCTACAAAATGTTCCCTCGTCAGTTTTCTTGCCGAATGCGGCAAAGCTACCTAGATATTAGACAAAAAAGACCTTCACGATCTTCAAAGAACATGCCCTATGATATTTGGGCTGATAAATAGAGTCAGAAAAGGCAGATGATTAGTCTCCAATATTCGACTGAAATCAGTTACAAAGCTGAGTAACGAGACTTGTTACTTTTGCACAAGATTTAACCCATCAACCCCTTAAAAGGGGTATCAAAGAGCAAAAAAACACAAAAAAACTAAAACCCATTCAGAGCAGCTTAGGACTAATCCCATTTTTGTGCGAATAGGTTTAGGCAGTGTCTCGTTAAGCGTATGTGTTGTATTATAGCTATTGATTCAGTGTTGTCTATACAAGCAAAACAAAAATAAGCTTGTTGTTGTTTGCAATTTTTGTTGTTGTTTTCTATTGCACGATATCAATCCAAAACACTAACTGACAAATATAATCTCCTCAAGGAATATTCGTTCAATGGCATTAACTATGAATTGCATTTGCTTGCAACGCTGCGGCCACATTTAATGCCAATTTCAACCCTCAGAGTGCAAATAAAAAGTGAAATTAAGTGTGCACAGAAAAAAATTGCAATTCAATAATGCAATCTTAAAACAAACAAATAAAAAACGCGCTCAACGAGTATTTTAAAAATAAATAAAGCCAAGGCAATTGACAGGGAAAAAATGTTGCACTCAACGAGGTGCGTACTTTAGTGCTAAAAATACAACGCTGCGTGTGTGTGTGTATATGGGTGCAGGGCATTTAAGTAGGCCTGGTGCATGTGGCATGATGCGAATTTACAGCAACAATGGCAGAATAGTGCCAAAAGTAAAAAACCGACAAAATCACAAAATAAATATTTGCAGCCAAAACAAAAAAAAATTTGTGTGCTAATAATGCGCCGCTGTGTGTGTTTATTGTGCTCGCAAAATTCGGTGCTACTTAAGAATGCATTCGTTGCTTTGGTCGTGCAACATAACGGCATAAAATATAAATGGAAATAACAAGCAAGCAGGGTGGGTGTGTAGGCGTGGCAGCACTGTTTTTACTTCATTGTTTTAATAATATTGAAATTAAAAAAAAATTATTATAAACCAGTTTGCAGTTTTTTGCACAAAAAATTGTTTGCTCCTAAAAGGGGATTGTAAAGTAGCAAATTAGTTAAAAGGGACAAAATGCAACCCTCAATTTGGCTAGTTAGTCGACTTTTGAAAGGATGTAATTATTGTTAAATAAGCATAGTGCGAAATAAAAGTGGTGCTTGCTTAGCCCAGTTCGTTTTTTGTTGTTGTTAATACCTTTTCACACCCTTTGCAAATCAACGCTTCAACGTACTGAGTTGTTTGTTGAGGTTAGGTTGTGGTGGCTGTATTCTGGTTGAACCCAAATACTTTCTCACTCACTGACCTAATTCAAAAATACTAGTAAGCCACAGCAGTCGCTGTTGTCTTTTTTCGCCTAATTTACGACCGCCAAATAACTTAGTAACGTAACTGGGAAAGATGTTGCCAGCGTGCTGATGGACTTAGTATACTGCCGCGGTGAAATACGCCGTTCATAAAGGCTACTAAAATCTACAGACCTGAAGGCTCAAGGAATAGTACCGTAGCGGACTGCATTCATATTCTGCAAAGGCTCAACACATCTGTACACGCCACTTACCCTTGAAAGAGTGCTAAGTTAGCTCAATGACTTACAAATCTTTTCAAGATATAAACATCAGCGGGCCACCTGGCTAGCGTGAGCACATGGTCCATTTCGAAATAACTTTTTTGACATACAGGAATTTATAAGAACTCTCAGATGAGAGCAAGCATTATACGAGTTAAGCAACTCAGTGTGAAAGCAGGGGGCTAGAATTACCCTAATTATACCCATAATAAGGACGCCCACGGTTGTAGTCACGTTTGCGGAAGCCAAGGCAAAGCAAGAGGAAGAGGAATAAAAGGAAACGGAAGTGAACGAAAAGGAAATAAAAAAGGAGGGGAGGAGAAAGGAAAGATTATAAGTAAAAACCGAAGTCGGAACCAAAACCGAACGGCATGTTATATACTTGCTATTGAAGTTTTAAAGGTTTGATATTGATGAGTTTCCAGTTTCTTAACGGAGGAATTTCTTGTCGAGGAGTTATCGGTTTGTTTTCGGGGTGCTATCGGCGAGGTATAGAAGAATTATCATAGAGTTATAAATTTGGCATCTGCAACAAGGATTATCGACGACGAGTTATCGATGACACATTTGCATTTTGTCGATAACAGGCCGATAAGAAACCGATAACACGACCATAGATTCACTTTCGGCAGTAAGTCGATGGTAAAACAATAACTAATCGGTATCGGTTGTTATCGGTAAAAAGCTCATCACAATTAGCTCGAAATGATTTTTTTCTGATAAGGTTACCTCTGCTGTGACTTAACTTCAACCCCTGAGCTAGATCAGGTTAGTTTGAGCTGGTATGTCCACGTGAACCATACATAGACTAATTAGTCCGTAGTGTTACCAGAAGTTTGTTTAACGATCAAACTAAAAAACACCTATAAAACCGGTACCTATGTTAAAAGATAACTCCGTACTCTTGGAAAATACTAGAAGCTTTCTAGGAGCTATGTCATTTGCTGCTTCTAGATCTGACAGCTGTAACACTACTAATAGCTGGATTCTTAGCCTGGTAAGCGTAGGGCACGAGCAAAAAACAAGCTCGATCTTTGCCTCCTCTAACCCGCACTTTCTACATCTGCTGACCAAGGCTAATTTAAAGGTAAGTGACACTAGAAGGCAGTGTTCTGTCAGAATAGCCATCATGAGCCTACAGTGCTCTCTTTTTAATTATAGGAGCAACTTTGTTAGTCTTAGGTTGAAAGACCTACACATAATCTTCGACACTTTACAGCCCCGCTTGGCCATTCATATGCACCTCTCACCTCCTTTTAGTCTCGCCCAATCAAATTTGGACGTCTACGGAGCAAGCTTGAAGTGATGCGCCTTTTGAGCTAGTTCATCCGCTTTAAAATTCCATTTATTCGCATATGCCCTGGGTTCTAATATAGTTGCATGCTTCTCTCTGTCTGGATTCTTTTCAGAGATTGCTTAACGCCTGCGCTAGCTCTAGCTAATTTAAAATCATAAGTTTTCTAGACGTACACCTGTATGTTTATACATCGAACGTACATATAGAGTAGTTGATACTTCTCTGCTTGTCCGTCCTGCTATGTTGCTTTGGCTATCTTTCCCTTTTAAAGGCTCATTGGAAACCTTTCTACTATGTTGAGAGAGAGAGGAGAGTTCGGAAATGTGTAAATCCATGAAAGCCAATTTTCGAGCAGAACAAAGGCTGCCGTGTCAGCTAAGACAGATGTACGACAGTTCATAGTGCCCTCCATCTCACCCACAATTACACTTGATTGTCCCTTGATTCCTATTCCTTCTTTATCTCTTTTTTCTCGTATTTTCCCGATACTTTTTATTAAAGTACAAATTCATCTAAATACCGTGTTTACCCATGAAAACTTGCTTCCCGATAACGTATGCATGTTTCTTATTTGAACCGGTGTAGGCATGAGAGATGCGAGGAAAAGGAGCATGCACTTATAAGAACTATTCAATAAAGTAGCCTCCGTTTGGGAAAACCGAACAAGGAACGAGAATAGTAAAGGTAGAAACAAAATATGCTAGTATTTATAGCTGAATACAAAATCCAAGTTGAAGTGCGGCAGCGCAGAAGCAAGTTTTTGTTTACAAGAAATATTTCAACGATCGATCGACTGTGCGTGCTAAAATTGTAAAGAAACAGCTGCCAACGGGGCGTATCGTAGTATCTGCAAATAATCACACATAAACAAATGTATGTACATACATATGTGGAATTCTGTAAGGAGTATGCCTTACAAAAGGAAGACTTGGATACGTACCAACATATCCACTCATTATCCAGCATTATTTTACTTGTACTTCTGTGCTACCAATATGATCAACACCAAAAGTGATCGCAAAAGTTTGTACAACGCATTTGCTGTGGGATCTCACGAAAAAAAAAGAAATAAGTAATACTTTTTTGTCGCTTACTACGAAATTCCTGTTTTTATTTTCACGCTTATTTTTTTTGCGTCGTATTTATCGAGGTTTTATTGGCGATCGCATTACAATAGTAAACGGACAACAAAAGAAAGGATCATTTGATTAACATGCGAGTTGTTATGTATGTAAGTATGTATTGTGTGAGTATCTTTCATTAGCACTCTGCGTCTATTTCACTTTTCCTATTGAAAAATCATTTTATTGTGCTTCTGGCGCTTCCTCTATGTATGTTTGTTTTACAAGGATCCCCTGCTGTGTCCTTATTCTTATTCTACGCACTACTTTTCCTGTCATCTACATGCCGTTCGCATTGCTTCCTAATAGAAGATTTTCTAGTTACTGTGAATTTTTGGAGTACCTACATATATGTGTGTAGCTATTAAAAATTTCAAAGAAGCAGCATGGAAATGATTCAGAGGATTTCCAGATCGAAACGAGTTATAATTAAGAGGCTGTTGTGCACAACTGAGCGCTTAATTCATTTTTAACCAGAAGATGGAAACGAATTTCTCCGACTGATTGCTGGTTTTCATACCTGTACAAGAACCATTTTTCCTTTCAAGTTACTAACTCGAAGTCTTCTAAAGCAGTGATACAACTTTTTCTGCGTTGTAGAAGCCATGAAGAGGAATATTTGACGTTTCTCCCTGAAGAGGAATATTTTGAGGCGCTTTCGCCAGCGACTCTGAGCTCAAAGATTTTTTAGATGAAACAATTTGTTCCAGTTATAAAAATCAAATGAAATTATTTTTCTGTGATTTTTTTTGTTGTTGGGCCGATATTTTAAATTTATGTGTTGATATTTATTGAGCTTTATGGGCGATTTCAAATTGTAAGGCAAAACGATAAGTTTTCCTTTTTCTCCTATGCATTTCGGTGCTATTTTGCACCTTCTTCAGAGAGCCTAGTTTATTTGACAAAAACATAAAACTATTACAAAATATTCGACAATTTCACATTAAAATTTAGCTTACATACATATAACATTAAATTATACATATAAACAAACAACATTGAAAACAATTCACAATTTATTATATTTTGAGGTTTCTCCCTGAAGAGGAATATTTTGAGGCGCTTCGCCAGCAAACTCTGAGCTGAAAGATTTTTTAGATGAAAAAATTCGTTCCAGTTATAAAAATCAAATGATATATTTTCTTTCCTGGCGAAATGACTAAATCTATGAGAATTTTTCTTTCGTTTATTTCATCAGCGATTGCTCTTGTAATTCGCAACTAGCTTATTAAATATTCTATAGATATAGCTTGGCTATAGTGGCGGCCACCGTGGTGTGATGGTAGCGTGCTCCGCCTATCACGCCGTATGCCCTGGGTTCAACTCCCGGGCAAAGCAACATCAAAATTTTAGAAATAAGATTTTTCAATTAGAAGAAAATTTTTCTAAGCGGGGTCGCCCCTCGGCAGTGTCTGGCAAGCGCTCCGATTGTATTTCTGCCATGAAAAGCTCTCAGTGAAAACTCATCTGCCTGCAGATGCCGTTCGGAGTCGGCATAAAACATGTAGGTCCCGTCCGGCCAATTTGTAGGGAAAAATCAAGAGGAGCACGACGCAAATTGGAAGAGAAGCTCGGCCTTAGATCTCTTCGGAGGTTATCGCGCCTTACATTTATTTTATTTAGATATAGCTTGGATTAATTATTCCAAATCGTATGTTTTTACAGCAAAAAGAGGTGACTCACCACGTAGACAACACCTCAAACCCCAAGCGCTCATCACCAATGAATACCTGCGAGTTGTAAAACCTTTGCTCTACTCTCTGAAAAAAATAAAATATTAATAATAAATACTCTGCTTCTAATCAAAAGGAGTTCAATCAGCTATCCTGACCCCACTTTAGTTTAGCTTGTTTGTGCATAATAAAACTCCCTTCCCATCAAAAAGAGTTGCTCTGATTACTACTCGACTCATTTTCGGCAGAACCTAAAAAAATATACAGATGCGTTCCGGCAAAGAAGGTAAACGGCTCGTAAGTTTTGAGCTACGAGAATATAATTGAACGAGTTATAAAATGCTTCCCTGTAGAGTGGATTCGGCCGCAAGGAAGTACTTCAATAGTTATACATACATGCTGCAAGAGATGAGTTTCCCTTGATAAGCCATGAGCCATGGATGTACTACGTCATCGTATGCTGCTAGATATCAAAAGTTTTCAGCGCAATTGCATTCAAAGCTCAAGCAGTGAGAATCTAATTTCTCCTATCACAAGGGCTTTGTAAACGGAGCACCTTTTCGTAGTGGGGAGCTGTGATCATGGGATCAATGAGATCGCAATTACACCCCTGAACTTGATATGCAATATGCAACTGATCGTTTTGCTGCTATCCCTTTGGGAGTGTAGTTGCGGAAGCGATTGTATTCTGCTAAATGCTAAGGACCCTAAAATCAAAAACATAGTATGTAATGATTTTTCCCTCTAACCGGAGTTGGGAGAACTGTGAGCTCGCTAACTAATTCTCCTCAGATCGGCCCTTAATGTCGTAAGAGCAGAGAAGGGACCTGTGCCGCTGGGTTTCATCTCACCACTCCCTTACCGAGTCTGATATTAGGTGGAATTATTGCTGTCTTGCAGAGTTTTCAAAAGTTACATATTCAAACCAGTCACGGTATTGAACAGAGGCAGTGCCATATGGCATCATCATTTGTTTGGAATACCATAGCTCATATCGCTGCTGTGATCTTCCAAATGCGCGATTAGTGGTAGCTACCCCAGAGAAGCACATGTGATACCACATAAGATAACGGTAAGTTTACTTAGATAATCATTGTAAGGATAAAGTTACCAATAAGGTCGATCTCGATTTGGAAAAATCTTCCAAAGATCCAAGTGAGCTGAGACCCAAATACTTCTGTCCCGTAAGCTGTACTTCCAAACCAGAAGTGACTCGAAATTTCTACTTCATCACCTAAATGCAGTTGCAGCAGAAAGCATTTTTGCGTATATTAAGACCTGCTTCATGGCTTCCCGTTGGTCAGTGACCTATCAGAACCTCTATTACCAATGGTAGATGAGTATCTTACTTCCGGTCAGAGTGATATCGCCACACTGCATGCGGTCGTGTCTAACAAGCGTTTGCTTAACAGATTAGAGACCGATCTGTAGAGCAGCAGACCACTTTTCTGGTTCAGTTGTAGCCGTGCGTGCTAAGAGACCTGCGTGATAGTTGCCTGCGCTAGTGCGATGGCCCGTAACACAAATGAAGGTTATTTTAAAATAGTTCGCTGCAATCGCAAGCGAAATCTAGTACTCCTAGACGGGCGAATATGTCACCAATGCTGTGCTTATTAAAACGAAATTCTCTGGAAACATCTTTTTTGAGAGCTGAAGGTATTAAGCGTGGGAAGCTTTTCAAATATCTAACGGAATATTGTGGAGCAGATTTCCTTCGTTGGCTAAAAATATTTATCAGTTAATGGACATTAACATCAGCGGTAATTAGCAACTAAGTAACCAGCTTGCGCAGAGAATTTTCTTGGTGTACCTAGAATTATGTATCATAATAGTCGTGCGGATGGTACGATGTCATACGGCTTGTCGTTCAGATGTCGCCCATGAGAAGTTTACTGCTTGAGGTACAACCGAAAACTGATAGATCGCTGTGGTCACACGACATGTGGTTGAACGCCGAATAGTTGTCCGAAGCAGTTGAGAGCATCTCTGGCCTACAACAATATAATTGTGGCTCTCAGAAGCTTTACAAAAAATTCCGAAACAGCTGAGAGAAAGTTCTCTCGCTGCTGATTCGCGCTAGCTCGCGTTCGTTTAAAGAGTATTTAGCACTGTTTGTGCTTTGTAGTTCCGTAGCAAAATAATCTCCGGTGTGACTCTGCTGGTAAAATTTACTGAACACTCAAATGTTCGGGATCTATACGGAGTCTCTCAGCAAATGTATTCACCACCAATCAAAAAAACCTATCCAGTGTCTTACGGAAAATTTCGTCGAACTTTCCTTTGAAATCAATTCATTCCATCGAAACTATATTTCCCCTAAGTAGATCCCCTTGTTAATAAAGGAAGTAAAGACTTGTAACTTGTATTCCAAAAAGATAAGTCGATACACTTCCTGCATACTCTTTCACTCAAAATCAATAGAAAAATTTCGAATAAGCAAAGCAGTAAAATAAGAATTTCAACTTAATACAATAAACAGACCCTTATCGAGGAAATAAACATGTTTGTAAAAGTAGAAAACACCAAATTATAAGCGATTTTTATCTAATAAATTTTCATGTAACAAAAAAATATGAAAATTTATATGTAACTTGAATTTGAAAAGACGCAATCTTTGAAATACTTTCCATATCTTTCCCTTTTACTTTCGTTACAGCGATCAGCGTCAGCGTGAGAAGCTTATCAGATGGCTATGAATCAACGAACTGACTGACCAAAGTACAAAAACATGCAAAGGTACGTTGATCATATAGTTTTGTAAACCGGTTCCTACTTCTTTGGTGATTTATTTCCCATAAATGCAATGAAAAATGTAAACAATTTACAACGTGAAGTAAAACTTAAGTAAAAGGAAATAACAAGAAAAAAATCTCAGCTATGCCAAAAGGCCAAAGGGGATAACGTACAATGTATGTTTGTATGTCATACATAAATATCCCACTTATGATCCCCACAACCGTGATTTATAGATAGAAGACGTGTCTCATGCTGTACTCAAATTAAATGCGATCAGATCAGTTTGTATCTACGACTATTCACCTTGAACTCTGTACGCATGAGCGGTCACATGTTGTACATCAAAATGGGGTCGATCGATATGCTTTGCTAGACAGAGCAGTTTTTGTGAATTCAAGCTCAACTCATTCCATGAAATTTCGGTTATATTAATTCGAAAGGGAGAATAATTCAATAATCGTTATGTTGTTGTAACGGCAACAATATTTGCGCGAGTGATAGGACTTGGTGGTGTGGTGTACATATCGGGATGGTCCTGATACTTACACAATTATGGAAATTGATCTTGTTCCGTACGACCACCGCTGGGTTATCACTTAAGGGAAATTGTGGTATGAGATGAGGTCAACGGACTTACTATGGACTACCGGGTAGATTGCCTTCATAGCCATGTTTGTATAAAAAAGAAACTAGCTTCCTTCTCAAGCTAAAAAAAATCTTCAGTGAGAGTACTTACGAGTGTCATCAGAGGTCATTCAGCTGTTGCACTAATGCTCTGATGGTGGCGCATACCACAAGCTCTCTTTGCAGAAGCTGACAGGATTAGTAGGAAGATCAGTCGATCATCATTTTCTCTGTCGATGCCCACGACTGCAAAGAAGACGACTCAGATTTCTGGGCGCACGATTTTTCGACAAATTGGCAGAGGTTGGGTAGGTAGATCTTTCACTTCAACTTAAGTACATCAGAGAGAGTAAGTGGTTCGTACCACTAGGAAGTAATATGGTTGAACGAATGAGCCGCTTCCAGGGTACTCGCATTGGACAGAATTGGGAAATTTCCACGCACGCCTTCTTTAGCTAGCCTAATTTAAGCTATCTATAGACATCTTCCCACAAACGAAAGACAATCATGCTACCTTTGAAGTTTGCTCGGAGTCTGCTAGACTAGTGTCAAGTTTTATTTTTAAGATTTGCTATGTTTAGCTGTAACACACTAATTTTACTTATCGCCTGTTTAGGGAGCCATGACGCACCGATATCTGGCTGAATAGTTAAAGCCGATATATAACTGATTTTAAAATGTTAACTCTTGCTTCTTCTTCTTCTTGTAACATTACTTCGATGTTATGGCTACAATGATGAGCTATTAATTTACTTCGGACGACAGCTCAGTCAGTATGTCAAACGCCGCAGAGGTTACCTCTGCCACCTTTTAACCTGAGAGATTAAAACGCTGATATGAGTGCGCTACTCGGGGGTGAAAAGCGGGTCATAATCGGTGACTTCAACATAAATCATTGCTCTAGGGGCTGCCGGAGCTATTTGCAAACCAATTCTAAACCTTACCTTACTATGGCGAATATTGTTTTTTTAGCAGGCGGGCAACCAAGTTCCTCACGGAGAAGAGATATGGTCGGGTTGGATGACTTAGAAGGTTCAACGGAGGAATATTGATAAACTCCCCGAAACCGGGAGTCAACTTATTGCAACAAGAAGAAGATTAAAAGAAGAAACAACCTATAGAGCTCAAACTTGTCAGACAGGTAGGGTATTGATTGGGGCTAGTAAACAAATCAACGATACGATATACAGCACAGTGAATGGGAATGCTAGCTTCAGGGCAGGATTTATTAACTGGGCCAACGTGCGTCCCATGCTTATTCTCGCAGCAAACCATTTACTCACACTCTCGTTAAATGATCAGCCAGTGGACTTCATAGCATTGCAACACTCGAAGTGAGGATTTTTTTCTAGGTTTGACTGACCCGACTTCTGCGCATTTATGGAGAGCTCCTTCGCTACTTGCCCAATTCCATGTAATATCCGAAAGGGAACACTATAGAAGACAATCGATTCGACTTGAGCACCCTATATAAATAAATAAAAAAAATTAATGTAAGACGCGATAACCTCCGAAGAAATCTAAGGCCGAGCCTCTCTTCCAATTTGCATCGTGCTCCTCTTGATTTTCCCTACAAATTGGCCGGACGGGACCTACATGTTTTATGCCGACTCCGAACGGCATCTGCAAGGCAGATGAGTTTTCGCTGAGAGCTTGCTAAACACTGCCGAGGGCGACCCCGCTTAGAAAAACTTTCTTCTAATTGAAAAATCTTATTTCTAAATTTTGATGTTGCTTTGCTCGGGGTGTGAACCCAGGGCATTCGGTGTGGTAGGCGGAGCGCTCTACCATCACACCACGGTGGCCGCCCTATACACCGACAGGTAAAATATCAGGAATTGGGACACGTTTCAACATCGAGGCAGCAGCTTTATCATGAGCAAGTCCATTATTTAAACCCCAAATTAGGCATCTAAGCGCAAATATCAGGAGACTGATCGTTTGCCACAATCATATCAGATGTGAAGATCACTTAATGACTCCAAGCGCGAAATGAGCTTAGAATTTCAATGGAAAGCACGCCCATCGTTAGGTGTGACTAAAGTCCACAACCCCGAAAGTTCGATGGGTCATTCCCAAGGTAGTCGGGCTAATACCAGAAAGTGTTTGTACCAGAGCACACCGGACTACCAAAGTCGCGAGAAAAACTCCTCAAAAACGAAAAAAAATTTACTATAAATATACTTGGATTTCGGCTGGATGATGTTGATCACAAATCTGTCAGTTGAGATGCCGGCTAAGGAAGGCGATTACTGGTACAACAATAAGTACAACAGCCCTTAAGTACTTGCTAAAGACAGTGTTACTTATAAAGTATTGAGGCGTGAAAGACCTGAGTTAGCAAAAAGATCTTGAATACCTAAACATTTCCATATCTGACGAAAATTTATTTTGAAAAATTTACATAACCATATAATTTACCAATTACTTAGTGTGTGAGAAAGATGGCTACAAACACCGGGGTGATGGACATCGAAGGAAACCTGGCCAAAAAGGGATCCTAAAAGATACCGTCACGTGTACAACCTAGGTAGGGATACAATTTCCACACTTGTGGAGGCACTAACTGGGCATTGCCTTATAGGTAGGCATGCAGGAAGGGTCGATGCTGCAGGAGTTGTAAGAGGATGAGGATGTGAGGCGGAGGAAACGGTGGTTCATCTCATCTGCAACTGTCCGGCGCTAAGTGGCGCACGGTAGCGCTTTCTGGGTGCTCCATTTCTAGATAATCTAAGTCAGGTTATGGAGCATGACGTCAAGTTGTAGCTTTCATCACTGCCCTAAGTGTGCCCTCGAGCAGCCACTTCTACCTAACCTAACCTAGTGAGTGAGAGAGAGGCAATGGGAACATGAAAATACAGAAAAATAACGGCACTAATCAATTAACCCTTTCATTTCAATTAAAAGCCGCAAGACAAATACGTTACAACAAATATAAATACCTGAGTGTTTAAGAAAAAGGATACGCACAAGGAAGCTGTGATTTTTCTGACGACGCAGTTTAGTAAGCAAAAAAAAGTCTGGAATGCTTAAGAGGGGATATCCAAAAGGGTATACATAAGTAATGTTAAGTTGAATGTAGATGCTGGCGCAATTATACAAGAAAAAGCCTTGTTGAAAAGGCATGAGTCCTTTTGCGTCGTCTGTGACAAACAAATTAGGCGCAACTGTTGACGGCTCGTTTTACAATTCAAGTATATATGCAAATTATTATTTTTCCTATAGAATAGGCTTTAAGTATTTTTTTATCGATATAAGAAACGCAATGCGCAGCGTATAAATAACGTTCCAAACTTGATCCCTATTGCAGCACTTAAAAACTTCTTATTTGTAAGTAAGTAGCTGAGAAAGATCAACTTAGACTGGGTCCTTCAGATTGTGAGGAGAAAAATTAGAGGCGCTTTCTCTGCAAAATTTACTAATCCAGAGTAGCAGTAACAACAAAAAACAATGCTCTTCTACTGATCAGACCCTGAATATGAACACAGTGTTATATACTCTATGCCGTAGCACAAAAAAGGAAATAGCATTTCTTAGGCTCTGCTACGAGCTCTGTCGTGGTTTAGAGCCAAGCAAGATATTGTATATCGTTCATAGTTTTTTCCACACACGAGTTCAAAAGGGCAGTATCCATGTATAGTAGACGGTATTGTATTGTAACAATATGAAAAATACTTGAGATACTAATCCCAATCGTCTTTGGCACTGGATATGTAAGACGTACATATTCATTAAATGTTCTATGACTGCGCTCAACAGTGCTTAAAGTTTGATGATGGTAAGGTGTTGAGGTTTTATGCTCTATTTTGAGAAGTTTGCACAATTCCTCAAATAAGCTATCATTGTATTCGGTTCCCATATCCGTTGCGATTGTTTTCAAACAACCATAAATCAGAATGAAATGCTCAAAGAGGGCCTTAGCAACTATTACAGCATGTTTGCTCTGAACTGGAACTGCAACTAGGTATTTAGTTAAATCACATATAATAGTACCGCATATTCATTTCCGTGTATCGATTCGGTAATGGTCCGATTGTATCAATTTGTACTGTGGCAAATGCTTTCGGAGGTATCTACGTTATGGTCATTGGCTCTTTTATGTGTTTATTATTTTATTTTTCTTACAGTGTATGCAATTTTTTTATATACTTTCTTATATCATTTTTCATACTTTTCCAGCTATATTTTTGTTTGATCTTGTTTGTATTGCGATTTATTCCTGGGTGGCCACCAAAAACAGGATCGTAATGATATTTATGAAGAAATTCTTTAATTTTTCTACATTTGTTACCTGCATAACTTCTAGAGTTAATACAATTGTCAAATTTTTGAGAACTTTGGTACCAATTTCTTTACATTTTCCTACTCGAGTACTAATATTCTGGAACGATTTTTCTCCTAATTTTTCTCCTATTTTTAAAAGTCCTAAATTGCCGGCTTTTTCAGCCTGGTAAAGAATTGTGCTAAGTCAAGCTTATCTTCAACAATTAGGTTGCTTGTATCTATTATGCGACATGTCTTATAACTGCAAATTTATTAAGCGCTTCATATACTATAGGGTTCTCATTGTGACTTTTAGTTTTTTCATTTCTTTGTTATTATTATTATTGGCTGGTTTTCTGGTTTCTGATCTTGTTGTAACTTTTAGTATTTTGCATGCATCCACCGACATTATATAAAACTTTTAATATTTATTTTCTTTTCCAGCTATTGGGGTATTAATTTTGATATTAATATCAATTCGGTTTTAATAATGGGTATGTAACTATTTAGCAGAAGATTAAAGTGGAATTTTCTTGTTTTCCTGTTGGGTGAATTTTGGTATTAATTTTGATAATAGCCATCATCCCGTCGCAAAGATGCTGAGCCATATAAATACTTTGCATGTAAATGCAACAACAACGATTTGAGCCAGATAAATTCACATAGAAGTCTGGTTCAATTTGTGAGCCAGATAATTTGTTAATATCTTGTCTTTAGTTTGGCAACGCTGCCTTTAATAAAACAAATTTTTCAAAAATAGATGTCGCTGTTTGGCCTTAAGCCATATATGTTAAATGAAACACAACGGCGACATCTGCCTATCAATACTCATGTGAACAAAAATATTGCCACATCTGCTTCTCAAGTCTCCCAATGATCTAGAGCATTCCGTGAGAATTGAGCGTGATACGGAGCTAAAAACTCACTAGCTTCATGATTATCTTTGATTTGTTCAAAGATATCGAGAGGATCCAAAAAATTATGCAGATTCTTGGTTTACCATCGAACTTAGGCAGCGCTGATGAAGCTGTCTTAATAAACTCTACTGTTGATTTGAGGAATTTGAGGGTTACTGTTTGCAAAGGTTTATTTTCAAAAATCGGATGAGTTTTCGATAATAACGTATTAAAGTCGATGTTCAAATGAATGAGATTTAGATGCGCTCTTCAACGCTTTTCAGCTGTCTCAATTATTTTTATATAATAGCTATTGCAATGATCAATAGCACAAATACGCAAATCAAAACAGTCAACCAAAAATCTGGAATATTTGTTGTTTCTACTATGCTGCTGCTCATATTCACTATTATTTTCTCTGAATTTCCAGAGTTTTCTATTCCTATCTCATATCCGGTTATTGCTATCATAATGCCGTTTGCCAATTTTTTCCACAAGACATTTTGAAGAGAAAATAAAATTTCCTTAATTATTTTCCTGTTTCTTTGAAAAAAAGGCCTAATTTAAGCATTAATAAAATTTCTTTGTTTTTATCCCTATTCTATTATTATTGAATCTAGGTATTACAATTTACTTAAAAAATTTTCTTTTATCTCTATGTACACATATATATTTTTTAATTCTTAAAATTCTTTTACATATAAATTTTTATTTATTTATTTCTTACTCTAAGTATTTGATGTGCTCTCGTATTTAGTTTTTTCTTCGTAAGAAGTTGCAAAAGTCATTAATTCGTAAGCTTTGGCTATTTCCCTTCTTTTCTGGAATTGTCTTCCGCCCCGTTTTCGTTTTTTTCTTTCTAGTCCTGTTCCGTTCGTGATACTCTTCAATAGTTATCGGCAACGGACCTTGCTGCAAGACTGTAGAGGTTGAGGAACCTCTTCAACGGCTTTGGAGGGCTTTGGTTTTCGAGTTTATTTTCAATTTTAGGCTGAATCTGTGCCATTTTTCAAAGATGTAGTCCAACTCTTCTTGGTTGGCTCTTGCATGGCTTTAACTGTTTTTATTAATTTTCTCAGTTTGGTTTAACCTAAGCAGAAATTAAAAATTTCTGCTGCTTTGTGAGCAGCCGTTAAGTTGCCAAAGTAAAGCTTGTTTATACTTATTAATTTAATTATTAACTTAACTTAATTGCTGCCAGTCGTGTTCACTATTTGTTGCTAACTCCTTGCTGCCGTCCATTAACCACTCATCACCATTCGCCAAGTGTAATAAGTAAATTTCTCAATTCAGCTGAAGAATGGAACCCCTTGCATCCTTATCAAAATAACGTAGACCCTCAATGAGTCATCAGCTGTATCACCTGCGTGTGCTTTCGAAATTGCTTGATAAGTAGGTAGAAATACTTCAAAACTAATACGTTCATCGAGTTTAAGTTGATGTTGCATTCTTTACATCCGATTCGGTAGGATTTTGGCCAATTGCACGCAAACATTCACCAACTTGACTCAATTTAATTTAACCATCACCACTGTTGTCAAGAGATCGAAGGCCTCTTGGAATTATTATTAATCCTGCTTAGGGCTTTAGCAGTCTGCTTCTAAATAGCAGTATGCTTATTCAAATCTAAAATGAGAACTCTCCTTCTTGAGTAGTCGAACAGAACTAATTCTTTATGGACAAAATTGGTTCTTTTATACAAATATTTCCTATATACTAAAATACCTATTTACATTAATACTTACAAACGAAGCTGCAAGTATGCACCGACGTGTGTCGTACGTACGGACGTTTGTCGTACGAAACACGTTTTACCGAACCCTCAAGCCCGTAGGAATCAATGTGCGCGTCTGTGTACATGTACATAACATATTTGTGTGTGTATTGTTTACAGCAAAGCACTGTTGCCAGTGACCAGTTTGCATGTATGCTTATGGAAACGATAAACTTTTTCCATTTTAATTTAGATGTTGTAAAAGGCGGGAATTATACTAAATAAATATAAATAGATACATATTTATAATCTGCACTTTTACATAATTATTTCGAATTATTTTCACAATTTTTCTAACATTAATTACGTGTTTTTGCATAAAACTGCAAACGGTCAAAAATTAGCGCACAAAAGTTTACTAGGCAACTCTGTAAGTGAGAGACCGATAAGCTGACACGTTCTACGGAAAAAATCAAATTTGTTTTGATTTCTACGTTATGGGCTGCGTAATGCGGCAGTTACTCACGAACGTACGTAGAAAAAACGTGTCAGCTGACACGACCTATCTTATGAGTGTGCAATGTAAACGAAAACTCACCGACGTGCAACGCCGTACGTACGCAGCCGGAACGTAGAAATCAAAACAATTTGATTTTTCCGTAAGAACGTGTCAGCTGATAGCTATCTCACTAGACAGAGTTGCCTAGTAAACTTTTGTGCGCTAATTTTTGACCGTTTGCGATTTTATGCAAAAACACCTAATTAAGTTTGAAAAATTGTGAAAATAATTCGAAATAATTATGTAAAAGTGCAGATTATAAATATGTAATCTATTTATATGTATTAAATATTAATTCCAGCTTTTTACAACACCAAAAATTAAATTGGAAAAAGTGGATGTTTCCATAAGCATACATGCAAAATGGTCAATGGCAACAGTGCTTATCTGTAAACAATACACACACAAATATGTTATGTACATGTACACAGACGCATACATTGATTCCTACGGGCTTGAGAGTTCGGTCAAACGTGCTTCGTACGACAAACGTCCTTACGTACGGCACACGTCGGTGGGTAACTACCGCATTAGTACGGGCGTTGCACGTCGGTGAGTTTTCATTACATAGCACATTCATAAGATAGGTCGTGTCAGCTGACACGTTTTTTGTACGTACGTTCGTAGGTAACTACAGCTTAAAGCTGGAGACATGGTGCTTTATCGGTACCGTATCGGTAACCTTTTAACAGCTGATTCGACCAACCTTATGAGAATCAATGCAATCGATTATTGTGCCCCTAAGGTCGTAACCGTATCGTAGCCAACCAATTGGTTTTTGGTTTACCGTCGTAACGATAAACAGCTGATTACGTTAGGGATACGACTACAGCGATACGACATTCGGCACCAATGACTCCCGCTTAAATGTACAGGGACATTGCTCTCACAAACAATATCTGTTCACTCCACGTGCTGTTAACATTGTAACATGCCAACCTAATATAAACGCACGCAAGTAATTTTCTGTCAAAAATGTCTCATGCACATACAACTTGTATGAGAGCAACCCAAATTGAATTCGCTGCGTGAAAACTAACTCGATTTCCAATTTTTGTTCTGCGTGATATTTAGATTTGACGTTTGCACACATGCTTTACATTAGCTGTATTTCTTTGCTAGCTATTACAATTAAAACACTAGCTAGCTTACCGAATTGCATGGAAAGCAACAATAAAAAGTTATCGAGTTGAGTGGCTAAGCGGTTTGAGTTGAGTTGAAACCGCTTAGGTAATTGTCGACCTGATTGATGGTGTTGTATAGTGATGCATATTCAAAAACAGTGCACTATTGTGAACGAGCGAATGAAATGAACATACGAATGTGCAGATAAACAAAAATAACAGCGTGGCGGTAGGGTGACATACATACAAACAAACACACGCATTCATGTATTTTGTTTTTGTAATTCGCTGGTTGAGTGTCAAAAACATACTGCGCTAGAAGTAGAAATGTCATAGCAGCTAAAAAAAGTAACATTTAGCTGATAAACTTCCACCGTCTGTGTGGTTTTGCCATAATGAAACTGTTAGCTAGTTGAAGCGTTTTTTCAAGCTCGCTTGGAAAAAAACAACTATTGTCGCAACGCATGCTTATTTGGGTTCGGGCAAAAAACGCGGTTGTTTGCGTGCGCTAAAAAAACGCAGTGCAGTTTCATTAGGTTGGCATGTTATTGCAAGAGTGGAAAAATGAACGTCACCCTCAGAGTAGCACATATGCTTGCTTGTGGTTGTGTATATTTTACATACAAACTTATATGTGTGTGTGCTTGCCCTTGTCAGCGATAGTCTAGCCCCATTACTGATACTTAGCATAGACTTGGCTTGAGAACTGTCACTTACAGTTCTGTTAAATGAACATTACATGTTACTGTGTACTCAAAACTTAGCAACACTTAACTTGACTTAGAAGTCTGTTGAATTTTGATTTCTATGTAGTTCTAAGTGACGTTTACATTTTGAGATGACATTTGTTTGTTTCCATTCATTTTGACATACAAATTGACATTTATTGATTATGATGCCAGAGTGTATGCGCTAAGTGGAGTATAATCGGTGCTAAATTGCCAAGTTTACGCCAAGCCAAGTCAAGTCTATGCTAAGTTCAGTAATGGGCCTTCTATGTACGCTACGTAAAGTATAATCACGTTTATGTTTCACATGCTATGTACTGTTTTGTCATGCAATGCACTGTAAGACCTATTTAGGTTGGACGAACCGGTTTCAAACCGGTTTTTTTCTCTTAATTTTTTGGCCGGTTTTTTATCCTAAATTTCGAATATCGAATAACGGGTTTTTTCTTCGCTTAACTGGTTTTTCAGAAGGACTATAAAGGCCTTGAAAGTTTATGGAAATTGTCTCAAGTTGAAATGAAATAAGACCTAATATTTTTGTTTATAACTGTATAATACACATTGAATTTGTTTTGCATTAGTAAATTATTTACCTATTGTTCTGTTAACCTTTATTTTTAGGCTGTACGGAAATTTTATTAATTTGGGCAAGTACTAAAAACCGTTTATCCGTTTTGAGAAATAAAACCGGGGTCTCTCTTCTTAATTACCATTTTTCGAATAATTGGAAAACCGGGTTTGAAAAAGTCGAATAATCGAACACCTAATATATATGTACTCAGTACGTCGGTCAATGCAACTATTTCACAAACGTAAAGAAATATGAATCATATACATATGCAAGTACATATGCATAAATACATATTGAACTCATGTGGATTACACTCTTTATTTAGGGCAATGGTATTCGGCTACTTGTATGTATGTATGGGGTATTCCATCCCATTTCGACCATTTTGAACCCGACCCCTTTAGAATCGGCTGAAAGTTTTCTTCTTTTTCTAGCTTGCGAAGACGTTTTTCAGAATTTTTTCAATTTTTTCATCCAACTCAAAAAAAGTTATGAATTTTTAAAAAAACACCGTTTTTGTTTTCAAAATGCTATAATTTGTTTTTAAATGCACTTTTCGGAAAAAATACAAACAAATTTTTAAAGTTTTTTTTTATTTTCAGTTTTTCGAGATCTTTCGAATTACGCCATTTTTTTTCTCATAAAAAACTTCAATCAATTCTGCAATTATCCCACTAATCCCGGAGTGGGCCGATTTTTTTATATATATTTAATTGAAAAAAAATGTTCAAAATAAAAAAATTTTTCTATCAATTTTATTTATATAACAAAAAAAATGTAAGAAAATGATTTTAAGTATTCTTTTCTTTATATATTATGGTAATCTACGATTAAATGACTCGTTTCGCTGTCCAGCAACTGCAATCGTAGATTACCATAATATATAAGAAAAGAATACTTTAAAAATCATTTTCTTACATTTTTTGTTATATAAATAAAATTGATAAAAAAATTTTTTATTTTGACATTTTTTTTTCAATTAAATAAAAAAATATAAAAAAATCGGCCCACTCCGGGATTAGTGGGGATGATTGCAGAATTGATTGAAGTTTTATGATGGCGAAATTCGAAAAATATCGAAAAATTGAAAAATAAAAAAAAACTTTAAAAATTTTTGGTATTTTTCCGTAAAGTACATTTAAAAACAAATTTAAAAAAAAGGAAAAGATCCCAAACGGTCAATTTTGAAAAAGTTATAGCATTTTGAAAACAAAAACGGTGTTTTTTTTAAATTCATACTTTTTTGAGTTGGATGAAAAAATTTGAAAAA
>JARSSU010031298.1:0-22814 GCA_029619165.1 Eurosta solidaginis
ACTAATACAGAGTTGAAGTTGTGTACTAAAAGTTATCGTGTTTGGGTTGCCTCTGTTACAAACATCAGAGTGCATTTTCTCTTACCACTCTTCTTATGGCAGAATTTCACAGTACTTAGTCAGCACATCCAAGCATAGGAAACAAAGCTCTGGGAATGCAATACCTTCTTTATTGATTCAAGAGAAGACAAGTGGTGTTCACAGCCATCTGTTTGCGCAACTGCCGTTTGCCTAAATGTTTGCATTTTTGCCTCCGGGAGTATAACGAATTTCCTCCTCATGAACTGCGGTTTATTTTTTTATCGCAAGCTACATTTCCAAGAAGGAAATATGTAAATACTTTGAAGTTGTATTTCCCCAGGTTGGGAAAGACAAGGCTTTCAGTAGTTCTTGACCAGAACTTGCCACTGAACATTAAAATAAAAAACTGAAATTTTTACAGGCTATCTGTTAAGCTGACCTAAACAATATTATCAATATGAGACCCGGCTTATGAAAAGATGGCTTATGACTCAAAAAAGAAATTGCGAGTAACAGCTGTTAAAGATAAACAATGCATTTCTTCAGTTTTTTAGTAGTTTTCTGAGTCATAAGCCACCTTTTCATGGCCGGGTCACATATATCAAAAATGGAAACCCCGTGTTTTTCTTTTGCCCACCCCAATATCTAACCACGGCTTATAGCAGCATTTCACGCCTTATCTTAACACACAAACTACACTAAAAAAATTTAGATTTATTAACTTAGCAAAAGCGAAAACTAACATTAATTTCTTCACAAAGCAAAAATTTATTGTAAAATTTATTTTTAGCATTTCCTTCGTTTTTAATTGTTCCCTTGTGTTTCAATGATTTAGTACGCATTTGGTCATGAGAACTTGTTAAATGCAAACATATTCCCAAACCACCGAAACATAATTCATGTCGTCCCAAAATGCGAGTACTCCCAATAAATCTACGCTTAATAGAAGAGGTGTATGGATTGTCCTACATTAGCAATATGCAGGCCAAATTATATATGACTATATGAACATGTGCTGTGTATGTGTGTGTTCGTGCATTATAACGCATACATCGAATGACCCCAAGGAAAAACCCCTTATGCAAAATATTAGTGCGAGCATTTGCGAAGTGAACGCTGTATTATTTAAGCATAAGCCAATCTAAAACATATATGTGTGTGTATGTGTAAATGAGCTAAGTGGATGTTACAATAGCTTAACATTGATGCTAAAATCACTTAATCATGAGTGAATGTGCGGTGGATGCGTGCTGGTGAAAATGAGCATATGCATTAAGCAGATTGGGAGTATATGTGCATATGCATGTGTGTGCGGTTGTGTCAAAATGCATAAGTGTGACCACGTTTGTGTATAAAGCTACTCAAATTTCAGCATCGCAAAATACAGTGACTCTATGGAAAATTTAGACTGTAATTTATTTCCAATGCTAGTATTTCTCAATCTAGAAGTATTTACAAATTTTTAAGAAATCACAAATTTTTAAATTATTTTAAATGTATGATTTCAGATTTTTTATTTTTTGCAGAATTTTTCTAATAATTTTCAATTCCATAGAAATTATTTAAATCACTAGCAATGTTTTTCTTGAAAATTTTGAACAATAAATTTACAATTAGAATAAATTTTCCAAAAATTGTGATTACAATTTCCAAATTTATCAAATTTCCTTAAACATTTTTCGATAAGTAGGATCTTAAAACCATTATAAAATTAGATGTTTTTGTTTTTTCCTCTTTTGGATAGTCCACTTCTTTGAAAATTTTTGTTTTTTGAACTAATTACTGGGTTTAAATATGTTTATCCAAATGTTTCGACAAATCAAAATGTTTTAATATATGTTTTCGCAATTTAGCAAAAATTCTTTATAAACTTTTCAAAATAAAAAAATGTGTATCAAAATTAACAGAAATAATTTTCCAAATAATAATTTGAATTATTTTGTTATTTAACCAAATCAGATCTTTCGACAGATCTAAATATTTTAATATTTATTTTAAAACTTTCCAAAAATTACAAGTAAACTCGTCTAAGTTCGGGTGTAACCGAACGTTATATACTCAGCGTGAGCTTCAATTGCACATTTCATTTTAGATAAATTATTTTTCTACATAACACGTGGCACCGCCTCTTTAAAAAAATGTCCCCCCATCTCCTCTTACAATAAAACTTGATAAGTGAAATATCATTGATACCATTTTTTAAATTTTAAGTTTTTCCTATTTCTTGTTATAAATCCACTTGGGAAATGAAATACCATGGTATAAGCTCTTTTTTGTAAAGATATAGCTTATTTTATTCGTCCACGACCCTTTTGACCCTCGAAAGATACGTTGTTTTTTTACCCTAGAAAGATAACGTACGTCTGTGAGACGTGTTCAAGTTTAAGGACACTAAAGATATAAAAAAAACTTGCATTTTTTTTTGTATTAATCATTTATTTGATTCACTTGTTTTAAATGTTTTTTAAAGAAAAATATTGTTTTTTTAATATATTAAAAATTAAGTTTGACTTGTCTTGGACTTGTCCTTACAAAAATCTGTCTTTTTCGAAGGACCTCAGTTTATAGCAAAAAAATTAAAATAAAATACATTTTTTGTACTTCAATTGAAATAATTGACTGTTTTAAAATATACTTAAAAAAATATTTCCTAAAATTACCATTTTAGGCAAAAATTACATATAAAATTTTTAGTCACGTAAAAGGTAACGATACGTCTCTTAGACGTATTTTTAAAAACAATCGTATATATTTCAGCAAACAATAAGTTACTACTGAAAAACACCCCCCACTGACAAGCTGGTAATGGTAGCTGAGAAAACTGAGAATGAGAATGTTCTCTCCGTACGATTGCGGGAGACTGAGAGCAAATTAAAACAACGTACGTCCTTAACCGATTTCGTCATTTAATCTTCAAAGCATTCCTTATAGTAAAGGCAAGCCCTCTGCCGAATTTTGTTACGATAGGTTTAACGATTTTTGATTTATGATTAATGATATTTGTAAAATTGATTTTATCACAAGTGGGCGATGCCACGCCCATTTAAAAAAAAATATAAATTTTGATCAGGGAAATCAGTCCAAACGTCAAATTTCAAAATTCTAGGTGTATTATTTACTAATAATCAGGTTTTTTGTGTTTTCCATAATGCTATATATATAAAAAGTGGGCGTGGTTATCATCCGATTTCGCCATTTTCAATACCAATCTATTCTGGGTCCAGATAATCTCGTGTACCAAATTTGGTGAAGATATCTCAATATTTACTCAAGTTATCGTGTTAACGGACAGACTGACGGACGGACCGGCGGACGGACGGACGGATATGGCTCAATCAATTTTTTTTCGATACTGATGATTTTGATATATGGAAGTCTATATCTATCTCGATTCCTTTAGACCTGTACAACCAACCGTTATCCAATCAAAGTTAATATACTCTGTGTGCAAAGCACGCTGACTATAATACAGTTATAAATAATGAAACAACAACAAGGAGGAAGGCTAAGTTTCGGGTGTAACCGAACATTACATACTCAGCTGAGAGCTTTGGCGACAAAATAAGGGAAAATCACCATGTAGGAAAATGAACCTAGGGTAAACCCTGGAATGTGTTTGTATGACATGCGTATCAAATGGAAGGTATTAATGAGGGTTTTAAAAGGGAGTGGCCCTTAGTTGTATATGTGAAGGCGTTTTCGAGATATCGACCAAAATGTGAACCAGGGTGACCCAGAATATCTTCTGTCGGATACCGCTAATTTATTTATATATGTAATACTACGAACAGTATTTCTGCCAAGATGCCAACGACTTTTGATTTCGCCCTGCAGAACTTTTCATTTTCTTCTACTTAATATGGTAGGTGTCACACCCATTTCACAAAGTTTTTTCTAAAGTAATATTTTGCGTCAATAAACCAAGTTTCATCCCTATTTTCATATTTGGTATAGAATTATGGCATTTTTTTTCATTTTCGTAACTTTCGATATCGAAAAAGTCGGATTTCGGCCATTTTTTATACCAAGTTAAAGTGAGTTCAGATAAGTACATGAACTAAGTTTAGTAAAGATATGTCGACAGGCGGTCGACTGTGTATAACAACTGGGCGCGGCATCAACCGATTTCGCTCATTTTCACAGAAAACAGTTACCGGGATAGAAGCTATGTCTTTACCAAATTTCACAAGGATTGGTAAATTTTTGTTCGACTTATAGCATTAAAGTATTCTAGATAAATTAAAGGAAAAATGGCGGAGCCACGCCCATTTTGAAATTGTCTTTTATTTTGTATTTTGTTGCACCATACCATTACTGGAGTTGAATGTTGACATAATTTACTTATATACTGTAAAGATATTAAATTTTTGTTAAAATTTGACTTAAAATTTTTTTTTAAAAAGTGGGCGTGTTCGTCATCCTATTTTGCAAAATTTTATTTAGCATACATATAGTTATAGGAGTAACCTGCCTGCCAAATTTCATCATGATATCTTCAACGACTGCCAAATTACAGCTTGCAAAACTTTAAATTTCATTCTTTTAAAAGTGGGCGATGCCACGCCCATTGTCCAAACTTTTACTAATTTTCTATTCTGCATCATAAGTTCAACCCACCTACTAAGTTTCATCGCTTTATCCGTCTTGGTGATGAATTATCGCAATTTTTCGGTTTTTCGAAATTTTCGATATCGAAAAAGTTGGCGTGGTTGTAGTCCGATTTCATTCATTTTAAATAGCGGTCTGAGATGAGTGTCCAGGAACTTACATACCCAATTTCATCAAGATATCTCAAAGTGATCGTGTTAACCCACAGACGGACGGACGGACGGACATGGCTAAATGAATTTCTTTTTCACCCAGATCATTTGTGATATATAGAAGTATATATCTATCTCGATTAGTTAATGCCGTTACGGATTACCGTTATGCGAACAAAATTAATATACTCTGTGAGCTCTGCTTAGCTGAGTATAAAAATTGTTTACGCTTTCAAAATTTGACCGATCGATATATTTTAAAAACTTCGAAATTTGTGCAAATTGTTTTTAAGTTTTTAAAATAAACTTATAATTTTAGTTTAAACTAGTAATGTTAACAACAAAACGTTACATAAATTTTACAACAAAAATTAAGAAAAACAGGGAAATTGTAAATTTTGCATCAACATTTTTTTTCTTCGCTGAAATTATCAAACATTTCAATTTCAGTTTTCAAGCTTTAAATAAATTCCTAAATAATTCTGAGTTGAAACTTTTATTTTAAGAGTTATTTAGTACACATTTTTTCTGATTTTCGAAAATATTGGTTGAGAATTTTTTCATTAGTTATTTATTAATACTTTTTTTTCTCATTTTCAAAATTATTGGTTGGTAACTTTTAATTGGTGATTGCTCCAGAAATTTTTTAATAAAGTAATTTTTGAATCTTTTATAGGATTCTTTACATATATAATTAAAAAGTTTAATGAGTATATTTACATATAAAATGTTTATGGTCCATACTAAAATAGCTTGTGCTTACCTTAGCATTCAAATTCTAACTTTTGGCTAAATTGAAAGAAGTATATGCAATTAATATAGCAATTAATACATTAAATAAATCAAAATATATTTTATAAAATTTAATAAAGTATCAAAATTTTTTTTTCTTTATTGTTTTCCTTTTTTGTACGGATACTGTCAAAAAAACTAAAAACGTTTTTTTCAATTTTCCAAAATTTTATGAATCAACGATTTGCAAAAAATATTAAAAAAAAGTATATATTATTTTAATTTTTTCCTAAAAAAATTAAAGCTTAGAATGTTTTTAATTTCCCAAAATCTTATGACTCTGCGATTGGGAACATAATTTCGATTTCATTGCAAATGCAAAACAGCACAACAACTTGAAAACTTTTTCTAAAGAAAAATTTATTTTTTTACGAATGCATTTTTTTGTAATAGTATGCAAATTAAACACAAAAATTTATATATTACACAATGAAAAAAATAATAATTTTCATGTTAATTTAAATACATTTTTTTTTAAGCCTTAACATAAATACAATATTCGATCATAAACAAAAGCGTTTCTCATGTTAATATTATCTTAATATTTTTAATGTACTTTTGAAACTGTTTATGTAAATATTGATTTTGAAATTAAAATATAGCGTTTTTTTCTTTCTTGAAAGCACCAAATATCTCATTTTGTCTACGAGTTACTGTTTTTTCAAACATTTTGTGCATATATTTGTTTGTATTTGCATAGACTTATAGAATATGCTAGCGCAAACGAGCTTAAGAATTTGACTTAAAATAAATCAAATGGACACAAGTGCAGCTTTTCATATGAGCCGACGCTGAGAAAATAGGTCCACCAAGCATTGATATATTTGCTAGCAAATATTTGTGTTAAGTGCAAATGTATGTAACTGCTTTTCTATGTACAAATAAATATATGTCAAACCAATAAAGCAGATCCAAGGGACTCAGCATGCGATGCGAAAATTAATCGTCTGACGTCGCGCGGACGTTTGTGGTTACGTAACGACCGAAGTGACTATGTAACACTGGTGTTTTAAATATTTGAGTTTTGCTGCTTACATGTATATATTTATATATACTTATTTAATATATATATACATATACGCATGCGTGTTGTTAGCTTACACAAATATTTAAGTTTCAATTTTGCTTAGCCTTTTCCTTTTTATGCTTGCGACTCATTTTCATCTAGGCTTTTATTGTCCTCGCATATTATTGTAAAGCATTACATTGTTATTTGTCTCGGCTGTTGCATAGCGTGCACACACACACAGTCATAAATTGCCAAACAATTTCTTTGTTTTCCTCTTCGGCCAAATAGTGGTCCAGTAATCTACAAATACTTGCATCTATCTCGTAAATATTTGCGCAACACAAACTCACATACACAATAGTGACACATATTTCTGCCTTGGATAACATTTACATTCGGACTTTGACTTGTACGTGGGATTAAATATACATTCTTGCTCGCCTCGCCAAATAGACAATATGCTTTTTGTTCATTCGTTTGCCATTACATTTGTGGTTTTTATTATCATATTTTTTATCGGCTTTGTTGTTCAAATTGTTCTCGCTTTTGTAGCCTCAAACTCGTGGCTTGCTCCAAATACTCTTATTTTTTTTTATTTTTTATTTTTTGGCGCTAAAACAATAAGATCCTATTTCATTACACCGCAAAACCACTAGTAATATAATGGGCATCCAGTTGGTTATTCAGCAAGCACAAGAAATGAAAATATTTGCTTACATGTGAGCGTCTTCTCTATATGGATACACTACCCAGACAACAGAAATTTTAGATGAAAAAGTTAAAAAGGCTTTGAAGATAGAGTCCTTGTGCTCTAGCGAATGTGGTCCATGCAGCTTTGAAAGAAAAACAACCACTCAGTAGTCAAATAAGAACTCGGAAAAAATAACATCTTTGTTATACAAGCTGCTGTTCGTTATTGGTTTCTACGCATTATCTTATTATAATATGTATTTCCAGTTTTTATTCAAAAGCATCAAATTTATTATATTTATGGAATACTTGAAAAGGCATATGAAATCATTCTAAACGATTGATTGTTAAAAGTTTTTAATCTTTTTAAAACGCCTAAACTAAATTTACAAACGATATAACAATCGCGCCCAACGTCGGGCGCACTAATCCGGCATTTTTTACAGAGTGCATTTTCTGCACCGTTAATTTAGTTAAAATGCATAAAACAGTTTAGTAAATGCATTCGGTAAATTTTCCTATCTAAACAAAGTGGTAATGTGAGCAGGTACGATAACTGCGTCCAAGATGACCCAAGTAGCTAACAAAAGCTGCTTTGATGCCAAAAATTCGGCTGAGCCACGGATATGTACTATAATTTTGTGCATGTGTTTTGGAATCAGGTCTAGGACACCAATGCCAGCAGTGCGCTGCACTTTCTGTAGGCTTGCGAAATTGTAGTTCCTACTAAGAGCTTCCCAGAACACACTACACGTAAGCAGTAGTCGCACCACTGGTCTGGAACCCAATTTCTTACCAAACATCGACTCACAGGTATAGAAAGCGATGTAGGCTTTCCAGTTGAGCTAGCAAACAGTTGTTAGTCACCAGGTCAGTCTTTAGCCTGAATAATACAAAAGAAATTTATTTCCACTTCCTCTCTTGATTCAGCTTAAGACCACTTTCCTGTGTACACCTTTTTAGTTTTGTCAACGTTTTTTCCATTATTTCACTTGAAATGAGGTTCGACGCAACGTCAGCGTATGCATTTTCACACCACTTGTTTCGAGAATTACTATTATATCATTTGTAGTAATAAGCTAAAGCAGAGAATACCTGAACATTACCGCTTTCTAACTCTCCTTTCTCCTAGCTTAGCTGATATCTCGTGACTAAGAGTAAGGCACGGGATCCAATTCCTTGTTGGTTCTTCTACCCTTTCCCACCGAGGGCGCGTCAGATTTCACGTTTTTAAAAGCGCCCTTCATATCAACAAACCAGTCCAAGGTAAATTGTTTATATGTATAGAGGATATTCCTACACTGTTCGCACCACCTCATTAAATACTGTCCCTGTAGATTTTACCTGATGTTATGCTGTGTAAAGAGGAGTCTCATCAAAAAGTGTTTCTAACAAGAAAGAGGTCAAATTTTTTGACCTGAAATCTTTGTCCAGCGAATTCCCCATTCTTCTCGACTTTGGGATGAAAATGAACCTTGATGTTCTCCGCGAGCACGTAATGTGGATCTAACTAATACATGGAGGAAGATATTCTTTAGTTTAGATATTTGGTCTGGTGTTTGACATGGAGAGAAGCTACTTATTGCCTACGCAATTTTATTTTCTGCAGACATTTTTCTATTGGCACATCTGATGCTTCCTGCTGTGGTGTTTCGGTTCTTTGACCTATTCCTAAGGGGCCATACAAAAAGTGAACATGATATAAGTATGTCCAGAGTTTCACCTGGTGCACTTGACTAACTTTTGAAGATATCCTTTCCAAGCTAAGCTGGAGTCCTTTCTGCACTCAATTGACTTGAAATGTTCTAGCTAGGTTTTTATGCTGGAATTTCATATCGAAGTCTTCTTGCTGTTAGAGATTAGACAGGCAACTTTAAAGCTCTACCTGAAATTTTTCCAGAGACCAGAGTCTGCCCAGTGTGGTGCGCAAGAAACGCGCGTGCTGATCAACTTAAGTATTTTTTACAAACCTCCTTCTTTTGCATAGATTTAATTTCATACGAATGGATTTAACTAGATGCAGTTTTGAAGCTGCTAATATTGCTATATAGGCGTATTTTAGCTTTTACCATACTTTTTGTTCTGAGTTCTTAAGTGGGTTCCGGAATTTCGCAAATATTCCGAGTGTACTTCTGCCAAGAAAAGCTCTCAGTGAAAACTCATTTGCCTTGCAGATGCCGTTCGGGGTCGGCATAAAACAAATGGTCCCGTAGCGCAAACTTGTAGGAAAAATTAAAAATGATTACGACGCAAATTGGAAGAGAAGTTCGGCCTAAAATATCTAGGGAGGTTATCGTACCTTGTTGTTAGACCCACCTAAACAGTTTGTTATCGCCCAGTCATCGGACTCCTATTGATTTCTTATCAGCTTGTTATCGACATTTTATAGACGTGTCATTGATTTGATATCGACTGTATATCGGTATCTGTTTGACAACAGGCCGACGATTAGCTGACACAAGTCGGTAACACGAAACTGGTAAGTTTTTTAAGATTCCGATAAAAATCGATAATATTTGGATAACAAGTCGATAAAGTTTTGATAAAAATTATAACTCTGCATAATACGCCGATAAAAATGTTAACATTTCCATAACAATCTATATTTTCGATAAAAAATCGATAACTCGCCTATTAAAAGAAATATCTCTTCAATAATACGCCGATAAAAATGGTGGCACTCTGATAAAAATCGATAAGTTTTCGATAAAAAATCGAAACACCCGGGTAAAAAAATAGCAACACACCGATAACAAATATATAGACTATCAAGAAAACTCTATTAAATATTTCGTTCTTCCATTACAAAACTATTACTTGGGTATACAAATAAAAATCGTTTGGTCAGTCATGTTTTGGCTCCACCTCATAATAACTGCAATAAGTAAACTCAAAACACAATGTCGGTATGAACAAAAACTCTAAATCTTTTACATATACTTTCGCTGGCACGCTCCATTGTCTAGCCTTATTGTGTCTCAGCGTAGGTGTGGAAAAAATTGCATTTGGCCGCTTAAATAAATTTATGCTTTTACGGTTGCCAGACATAACTTATCGCCGCAGCATTATTTTCGCATTATTTTGGCGCAGTCAAGCAAAAAATAAGATTGCTCTTTGAGAGGGAGAATTTTTATAGAGTTTTTAGATTTTCGTAAGTTTAATGATCATATATGGTATACGAGGATGATTTAAGATGTGATAAATGTTAGAGTGTGTTAAGATATTGAATGTGATAGAAAACAAGAAGTTTTAAAATTGATTTAGTAAAGCTTGGATGGAGCGTTTCGAAGTGAAAGAAGAGGGAATAAATTCGCAAAAGTGACGTTCCTTTATTCAGGCCAATACGTCTTACATTTTTGTGCCAAAAAAAACCTTGGTGGAGATTTTTTTTTCCACGGCACAGCATGCGTACCCGACAGGAGAATTTACAGAGACGCGCTAAGAGGCAATACGAATAGTGGAGAAAATCCCATAATCAGAAACAATGAACTCTAGCCTGGTTTGTTGATGTGGAAAGGGTTTGCAACTACGTTAAAACTGGAGCACAGAAACAATCCTCGTTAATGCAGAGATGGAAGAACCAGTAAAGAATTTGATTTTATATCTCCTTCTTAATATATCAGCTATCTGCTGAGCTGGCAGGAGCGAGAATCTGTAAGCAGAAATATAAATTTACGCCAAAAGGTGGGGTGCTCTCACCTCTGCTCATGGCTTATCACTATAAACAATATTATAAACGAAAACTCGACGCAAATGGTGTGAAGATTGTGGCGTGTGCTGACGAGCCGACGACACTGATTTCGGGTACATTGCCTTCAGTGAATTATCAAGACTAAACACCCAGCAGTTAACCCTGTCAAAGAGTACCAATTATCAGGAAATGATTATGATGATGATTTTAGCCTGGAAAGCGTGCATCGAGGAATTTGTACGCCTGTAAGATGATGTTGGCGATGGTGCTATGGCGAGAAAGTGCCATGGCTTTATGAGGCAGTTGAACTTCTGCAGTGCTGACGTTTAACTCTACATTGTGATGGGAAGGTCTTAGTTAGAAGTACAATTTCAACACATGTCCCATGGTGGTATAAGACCCCATCTTAACCTGCTTCCAATAGACATGCACATACAATATACGTCGGCACAAACCGCAGTGAGACTCGGGGAATCTGACCGTTGCTGCAAGGATACTCAGAAAGAGCATAGCAGTATACTTAATTTATTTCCGGTGGGAACTTTGAATTCTGTATTAGATTATTACCCCCAAACTTCAGTTTGGGAGCAGTGTTTATACTATAATTCCAAGTAGGAATTATTGGATGGGGGGTATGGTTCCCGCTAATAACGACATCCTTATATACACCGTAGCTCCAAAATCAACACAGGTGTGTGAGCTGAAATATATTCGCAATTCTTAGAGATTTCTACGTCAATTAAACTGCCGTTTAGCAGGCCTGCAAATCGCTCGAGACTCGGAACATAACTGACAAAGTATCTATCTTGTGCAATTTCAAGAGCTGCATGGTCGGACAACAATAAAAGGAGGGCAAGGAGTATACGGGGTAGACCTAGGGCCGACACCATCAACTTATAGCGGCCTGTACCAGGTATTGGACTAGCCAGATTGTTGGAAATACGAATTCCAAGTATCCTTGATTTTATAAACAATGCAGCCTGAGTTGTAGACATACTTGCCCGGTATAGCACTCAGTAGGTTCGAAGAGCTCATTAGCTAATTTGGCAAACTCGGTCACAGCCGTTATACCTATCTACCCCCTTTTCTATTTCACTGTCTCTTCCCCTCTCGCCATTAATTCTGATCTTTACTTACACAATTAACCATGGGCGGAAGAAGTGAAGCTGAAATTGCTACACCAATCAGTGGTCCAGCAGATCCCTGCAACAGAGCGACAGCTACGCCAGTGCCAGATGTTAAAGCCCACATGACACCCATCCATAAGGAGCGAGAATTGCCTCTGTAAGTAAAATCAAAAAATAAGAATAATTAAAAAGAAAAGTTTTCAATCAAAAATTGTAAAAAACAAATTTTATATTTTATCTTAAAGAATTTTGCAAGATAAATAAATAAAATTAAAATTGTTTTTTTTTAATTAAAAGTGACTGTACAAAAAAAATTTTTCATCAGTTTCATGCAACAGCCGTGAACTTTGGAACATCTTGTTGACACATTTCATTTTCAATGGCTTAAGTAGAACAAAAAAAACTGAGCAAGAATAAAAAAATCTTAAGTCTTTGCTTTCAACTCAAACAAAATTATTTCATCAAAGCAAATCATGTACTTATTTGGAAAGCATTTCTCATATTTTTCTGCAATCAAGGTTAGACTGCCTTAACTTGCCCTCGTTTTCGCTTTCTATGCCCATTTCAAAATGAGGGTGCAAAATAGTAATGTCAGCACTTATTTAATGTGACACTGCCCGTAACGCAGAGATATTGTAGCTCTTTTCGTTTGCCAACAAATGCTTTGAGGCGAAGTTAAACACTTAAGAAGGCGACACTTTTAGTAAAAAAGATTTAAGTGTAAAATTTGAAAAAAAAATATTGTCGCAAGTTTAACTAAATACAGTTAGCTAGACACTAAATTATGTTTAAAATTTTTCTTACAAAAGTGCACTTATAGCACTTTCGCAAAAGGTGTCTCCTGACTTAATTGATTCATCTTTCGAATGCGTACACGGAAAGCAAAAGACTGGTAAAATCAACCGAAATACGGGTCAATTCAATCCAAATTTCTGTCAATTTTTATCCATGACAACAAGATGTTGAATCAACTGCGCACAAATCGTTGGTTCGTAATTGACCGTTTTAGTAGTCAAATGAACAAAAAAAGTTGTTGCGACAGCTTTGCACGAAAGTACCTATGTTGCGGCATTTGCATGGCAGATGAGTTTTCACTAAGATCTTTTCATGGCAGAAATACACTCGGAGTGCTTGCCGAACAGTGCCGAGGGGCGACCCCGCTTAGGAAAATTTTCTTCTAATTGAAAAACCTTATTTCTAAAATTTTTATGTTGCTTTGCCCGGGGTGTGAACCCAGGGTCTTCGGTGTGGTAGGCGGAGCACGCTACCATCACACCACGGCGGCCGCCATATACATACGTAAATATGTGCATACATATAGTACACAGCATACATAAGTACAAAGTAGAGAGCGCAGTGAGCGTAAAATTCTCTTTGAAATTTGCTCATGTATTGACTGTTCATCGCTGTTGAAACGACCAGTGAGATCAGTTATGTTAACAAAGAAATCAGTTGGATTGTTTAGGAATCTGTCAATTTTACAGAATTTTGTTAACCTAAGAGCGACAATTTCTCTGTTGAAATGACTAAACTAATTTGTTCGCTTGACAAAGAACTCGGTCTAATTAACCATAATTCGATCAATTTCACCGAATCTCCGTTAAGTCAAGAACAACAGAACCGATGTGTTGATTTTACTAGCACCATTTCTTTCAGTGTATGATGTTGCGGCAAATCATATAGCCACATGCTCAAGTGGTTATGTTGTATACTCGTATATACATATGTATGTATATTTGTATTTATATGTGATGAGATGTGATTCATGCAAACAGGCAGCCATTTGATATGTCACATGCGTCTCGCAATCTTAGTATGATGACAGCTTCCCAACACTTATCAAATTAGATCGTATTAAAATGAACGCCGGTAGATTTCATGTGTCAACATCAGAATGCGACAACATTAATTTGCTGTCGCTTCGATTGAAATGTGTTGAACATTTATGCACGCACACAAATAAAACAAGGTTGTGTTTTATTGTATTAATTAGAATAAACAGTTTGCAAAAAAAAATGATAATATATTAATAAACAAAATGTATTTGAAAGACGAGCGCGGCTCATCTTTATCTTTAGGTTAAGTTGAATTGGTCTGTCAATAAAGACCTGACATAGACTGAAGTGTAGTAATAGCGATTCGCCGCGATTGCAGCTTAAGCACGCTTCCTGCAAAATGTCTGCTGCTTCCTTCGCGGCTACAATTTCCGCCTGAGAGACACTGCAGTTATCTGTCATCCTGTAAGATCTACTTAATTTTGAATTTACACAGTAAACAGCAAACCGATCCTTTTCGTTAATTTAGAACCATCGTGTATAGTACGCCCTGCCATTTCTGTATCCTGACACCAACCCTCCGGTTCATATATGACACCAAGATTTGTTTCACAACTCAGGCATCAGCCCATTTGTTCTGCTTCCTCAAAATTAGATGGCGCTTTAATGCTATGGCCATAAGACCTGCACTCAAGCTGACCCGCCTTCAGAGTTGTGTAAGTTGCTAGCGCCATATTTTTGACCATTACCAACTGCGTTGTTCAGAATAGAGTACAATGCTACTGTTGGGGTAATTTTTAGGGCTCCCGTTATGCTAATCAATGATGATCTGCATACTCCTTCAAGTTTTTTGGTGTCCGTACTTGTTGTGTGAGCTGTTCACGCAGCTCTAGCCCCATAGTAAAGTAAGGGTTTTACAATTGCCTTAAATATCCAATAAGAGAGTTTGCGGCTCAGGATGTTTCTTTCAATTTGACGTTAGAGAATTTTTCAAAAATATGTCAACCTAATAGGCCTTTAGCCTTTCTTGTGCTGATGACTGGTTCTTCAGGTTTCGGTACGAATACTACTTAAGCTGTTCTCCAAGACATAAATTGGACTTTCCCAAGTCTTGTTGTTTTGCTTGAGTATTCCCAGAAACCTTCCTTGACCTGCTGATTTCTCAGTTGTAGATCCTCAACAGATCTCTATATTCGTCCCGATTTCCTCGTTTTCCACAACTTTAGCAGCTTTAGAATCTTCTCTATCTGCTCTCTAAGAGAACTGAGCTCCTTACTCCACCATCGTAGCTTTGCTTTTCCCTTTAGTCTTCTTAGATAAGCTCTGTTGTGCGCAGTTGTTAGCGCCTTTGGTAAGAAGTTGTTGTACTTCTTCAATTGCTTTACAACAGAAACCTCTTTAGGTTGACCCAGTCTTTCTGCTACATATTTGTGTAGTTTGTACCAGTCCGTTGTCCCAGGGTTTGTAAGGGTTTCATCTTCATCTTAACTGTTTAAAATTTAGGACGCTAAATTTCTATCACTGGCCCGATTATTCGAAATCAAGTATTAAAATGCCATATGTGTGTCTGCCAAAAAGTTGCAAAGGGGTTGCTTTAAATGATAAATTTAATAAAAAGTACAGTTTGAGTGAAAAACTGCGATAGGGGAAGGTTCAGTCTATCATTGTTTCTGATCCAGAAAAGAAAACATAACGTTGTTTGATATAACATAATATAACCTAGCATAATTTGCAAGAAAGAACATCGCTAAATTCAGCCAAACTTTGCTTGCCCATTCTGCCTCTTTATGATGCAGGTTGCCGTACTGAGGATTTCTCGTAAAAAAACTCTCGTACTTTCATCAACCTACTTCTAGCGCCTCACGGGCCCTTTCCAAACGCTCGCTTTCCAGTTTTGCTGGATCGACTACTTCTCCGAATCGCTGGATTATTCTTAGTGCAGCACGGTACTGCGACAGCGCTCTTTTACTTCCTCTGCTACGTACCCTTTTCCACTCTACTTCTCCGTTTCCTTCTCCTTTCTCACTGACGTAGATGCAGTCCCTAAACCGCTCAGCCACATAGTTGGGCGTAATGGATACCGTCTAAGTCTTCTCACATTCGACAAGATGCCTACCCTAGTGACGGATGCAAAAAATAAATAATATAAAACATAAGCTAAATTAAAAAATTCTTTCGTACAGATTTTTAGAAAAGCATTATAACATCAATGCGTTCAAACACTTAGCTTTGAGCTTATGAGTTTTCACTTGCTTTGTGCCTTCTTTCATCAATCTTCCATTACTTAAGCCTAATGATTGTGCCATCAACAAAAAACAAGTAAGGAAGTCTAAGTTTGGGTGAAACCGAACATTACATACCCATCTGTACACTTGAAATGCTGTTGTTGTTTGTTTGTGATCTTAAACAAGGCTGCGCAACAATACATATTGTGACGAATATTAGCAACACTAAGGGATACTATCATCTCTAAGCCGATACTAAGCAGTGACTTGTATGCACATAAACAAATTAATCATTATGTCTACACATATGTCCATACAACTCTCCGCTGCTGCACAAACACATGCATATATCTGAGATACTCCCAAAAGTATGCAATCATCAGTGGAAGTATCACTCACATATACACGCGCATATGGCTATGCGAGAAGCCATAATCGTGCATCTGTAATTACAGCTGATAAATTTATAGCTGGTAAACAAGTAGTAAATTTTAGAAGAAGAAACGCCTAGAAGAATGCGAACGAGACAGCAGAGACTATAAAAGAGCGAAAGCTGAGTAAACAGTTTTAGTTTGATTTAGGCAAGCTATTGGTTGTGAAGTATCAGTGTTATTGTGAAGTACTTTAATAATGGCCATTTGGATTATTAAATATTAGAGTTATTTATTCAACAGTTTAGCGATACGAACGTTAGAAGAAGGTGTAAAATAAACGGAGTTTCACAAAATTCGGTACATATACATATGGTTTATTCTGACCTATGTTTTCTTCGAGTTATGGCTCCGAAATATAGAAAATTGCTTAGTCATAAAAGGGTCTGTGCCACGCCTCTTTTTTAAAATTTGAATTTTTTCCTATTTATTGTTATAAATCCACTTGGGAAATGAAGCACCGTTTATAATATAAAGCTCTTTTTTGCAATGATATACCTTATTATATTCACCCACGACCCTTTTAAAAATCTTTTATATAGAATGAGGCGTGGTCCTTAACCAATTTCGTTAACTTTTCTTCAAAGCATTCCTAATAGTAAAGGAAACTTCTCTGCCGAATTTTGTTACGATAGGCTAAACGATTTTTGATTTATGATTAATAATATTTGTAAAATTGATTTTATCAAAAGTGGGCGGTGCCGCGCCCATTTTAAAATTTTTTTCAAATGTTTATCATGAGTCTCATATCAGTCCACATGTCAAATTTCAACATTCTAGGTGTATTATTTACTAAATAATCAGGTTTTTTGTGTTTTCCAAAATGTTATATATACATATATGTGACCCGGCCCATGAAAAGGTGGCTTATGACTCAAAAAAGAAGGAGCTGTTAAAGATAAACAATGCATTTCTTCAGTTTCTTAGTAGTTTTTCTTTTGCATTATTTTATTTATTTTTTTGAGTCATAAGCCACCTTTTCATAAGCCGGGTCACATATGGTTATCACCCGATTTGCTCATTTTCAATACCAATCTATTCTGGGTCCAGATAAGCTCGGGTACCAAATTTGGTGAAGGTATCTCAATATTTAACCCAGTTATCGTGTTAACGGTTAGACGGACAGACGGACGGACGGACATGGTTCAATCAAATCTTTTTCGATACTGATGATTTTTATATATGGAAGTCTATATCTAGTTCGATTCCTTTATACCTGTACAACCAACCGTTATCCAATCAAAGTTATAATACCTGTACTTAGCTGGGTATAAAAATATACTTAGTTTGTGCCGAGTACTCATTTTTCCTTTCAGCTTTCTATGCGTAGTAACGGCAAGTTACTCCTTTCTGCATTTAAAGCAGCTTTCACTTGGCAATTATTCTTCTGGCTTTTTTTTACTTTTTTGGCTTCCCTTTATTTAGAGATTTGCCTATAGAAGAGTTTAATTTATGTATGTGTATTGCGCATTCTTTATTCTTAAATTTTCATTTACTTAGTTTTCCTTAACCTTAGTGTGACTTTTTTTGATTTCGAAGTAACTACGCCGTTTACTGTAGAAGATTTCATTACCAAAAGCTTTCATTGCACGTTTTATGGAAATCTAAGCTTTTGTTCACATTTTTGTTTGTCTTTGGGTACTTAATTAGCTATGGTGTTTCTTTCTTATTCAATTTATTTCCGTATTGCACTAATTATTAATTTTACGACAGGTGTTCTATTAAATATTTAATATCTTGCCAGCTTTCATTTGTTGTTATTATTATCTCAATTTGTTTATCATGCAAACAAAAGCCGGCTTAGTGTCTTTTATTTTAAGCTCTTTTGCGAGGGCGCATTTTGAGCGCTTCAGCTGATTATTAAAATATTAAATTACGCCTTTTACTAAATTTGATCAAAGCACTAAGAATCGCTCTACAAACTCTATTCATTAAAGTCAAGTATTCAGCTTCTGGTAACTTTTGTAGCGTTGATCTTTTGAAAATTGAATCTTAAAAAAACAAGAAAGACAAGTGCAAAATAATACTGAAAAATCAATAATTAATTAGTAGCAATTCAAAGAAGTTTATGAATACAGGAAACAACAAAATCTATAAGACGATTTCGGCCGTACAGAGAAAACTGTGAAACCTAATGAGACTAATTCGCAATTTGTACTTGTAATACTACAATTTGGCTTAATTGCAAATTGATTGATGGCAAATTGATTGAAGTGCAATGCTGAGTTAATTGCTAGGAAATTTAGCTCTTTCTCCCAAATTGATAACTTTCAAAAGCTTTCTTTAAACATCAAAAATAAGAACAACTCTCAAAATATATTTTTACCCTTTACACCAAAGAAATATATCCCCATATATAAATGCGAAAGCGTCATATGGAAAGGAAAATAGTCAATTGTGACTGCGAAAGCGAAAGCGGTGCTTGGCTATGAGAGTAGTGACTGAAATTTCGAAAGTGTTATTGTAATTGAGAAACGTCAGTTTTAAATGAGAATAACGGATTGTAAATGCGAAAGCGTCATATCGAAATGAGAATAATAATTTGTAAATGCAAAACCGTTATAATTGGAAAACGTCAATTGTAATTGAGAATAGTCAGTAGTAAATGAGATAGTAAATTGGTAATGTGAAAGCGTCATAAGAAAATGAGAATAATCACTTTTAAAAAAGAAAATATCAAATGAAAATGAGAAAATGTAGTTTATATGTATTGTACTGGACTAATCGAGTTTACAATAAAAATTCTTATTTCCAACTGACGCTTTCTAATTTACTACATTCTATTTGACAATTTCTCATTTACAATTGATTGTAACTTAACCTTCCTTACTTGTTTAAACTATATTACTTTATATACTCTGCTTGCCATTATTTTTCCACAGTATCTAGATGTTTCGCGAACTGAATAGTTGCTTATTTATTTCTCGTTTCTGTAATTTCATATGCACTCTTTATTGCTGTTTACATGTGTACGTAATTATTTTTTGTCTCATGAGCTTGGATTGCTCTTATAGCACATATTACTAGCGGCATAGTATATTTGCCAAGGTACCCTCCACCGATCAAACAAACTTCCCGATGCAAATGCTGCTAACCACTCCAAATGAGCCATCTCCAGTGACAGCATCGTTGACGCGTTTTATAACTTTATACAACTAAATTTCGGAGACAGGCCTTTCTTTCGTTGTGGGCTGTATAACAGCACTTAAACAACTCCATTAATCCTTCCGAATTTATCGCCTTATCCTACATCGCTTTCATCTCGTTACTCGCAATATTGGTTCGTTGTTTCACAAGATCGTGTATTTCTGTCATCTCTTACTCCCAGAAACAAGTGGAAGACACAAGTGGATTTCCTGACATTTCTTTCCGCACCAGTGTTCTTGCAAAGCTTCAAGTTAACTGACGACCGCAGTTCATTGGCAAATATTACCTTTGCAAAAGTCTGTCAAGTTGTCTCATGTATTTCGGATCGATAGGCCTTCAAACTTGTCCAATACTTTCTTAGGTGCTATTCTATGGTACTATTAAATCGTTCGACCTTACCATCAGGACTGCTGATGCCGTTCACTAATATAAGCTTTCCGAATGCCCAATACCTTGGTGTATATTGTACAGGTTCATCAGGCATGTTTTTCCATCCTAGTCTAGTACCTGATGCACATGTCTCTCAAAGTAGCTGGTACATTACGTAAGGTCCCAATGGCGGCACTGAGAATTGCTAAAGTCCATCTCCAACACTGAAGGATGTTTACTTCTTGTTGTACTCCTTCACCTACACTTGCCACTAGCCAATTTTCAAGTCCAATCTTGAAAACCATTTCGTACCAGATAGTGAGTTCAAAGTACAATGGTACTGTATCTATGTTAACAGAATATAGAGGCATGTTAATTAAGTCACAATTTTGGACAATTTTGTAATACACGAAGCCCAGATTCGTATTCAGTACGTTGAAATACGCAAGATTAAATATGTGTGTTGATCAACTTAACTATTATATAACACATAATATCTAAAAAGTGACTGCCCTGCCCTCATTAACCATTCCAATAACGTCTCCCTAATTATAAACCGCTAATTAGTTCATTAAGAGGGAAGCCGAAGCCAAGCGTTAGCGGCTCAACGCCTACCAGCACCACAGTACGCAATACAATTTATTTATTTACAAGTACTAAAGAAAGATACAACCTCAGCTATTGGTATGGGCTGTGTACAGTGAAAGAACCTGGATTTATCAAATTAATACTATTAAGTCACACAAACAACCACATAATAAATATAATAAATTTCACTAAGAAGAAAAAACGAGTTCACCGCAAACTGCAAATGCATAATAAACGAATAGGCGAGCACCAATTTCCAAATCAACTCTACCCCTTCTATTGCTGGAAGAGGTTGTGAGTATGCAGGGTTGATATGCTCTAGGAAACGGTATATACAGCTGTGCACACGAACAAAGCAGTGTAAATTTTGAACAATTTAAATTTATTGTTTTATCTGCTTTTGATAATTTTAAAGAAAACGTCCATGAAATTTGTAACTGAGACAATGCGTTTTTGAAAAAAATCTTAAATTCGAGAAAATTCTACGACTTTTTCCAACTTTTTTTTTAATTTAATTTTCTGTATTGTTTCAGTATGCATTGTTGTGGCCCTATCAATTTTCAGTCTAAAAAGTACAAATACAATATATGTCAAAATTCGCATTGCTTTTTGACAGTTTGAATTTTTTTATAAAATAAAGTTCGGAATTTTCGTAAACTTTTCTGGAATTTTCGAGTTGTTTTTAACTATTCGATAATTTTCACGAATTTTCAAGTGCCCTCAAAGTCGTATAGGTTTTCGACAATTTGAGGTTTCGTCTAAAAAAAAGTTCGAAATTTTCATAAAATTTAAAAAATATTTGTATATATATATTTATTTTTAGTTTTCTCAAATTTGAATTTTTTCCAAAAACTTATTTCAAATAACAGTTTGCGTATACTCAGTCATAAAATGCATGGTTATCGAAAACAAAAAGGGGAGAATGTTATTTTCGAAATTTAATACAATTGCCACTTCTGCGCCCTTCAAAGAAAAATTATCAAAAACTGTTACGAGTTTTAGAGACCCATAATTTGAACTTTGTGGGGCTAGAATTGATTGGCTACGAAACTGCACACTTCAAAAACTCAGTTTTTCCAATTAGAAAAATTCAGAATTCTCAGGATGACACAATCAAAAAATTCAGAAACTCTAATAAATTATCGATATTCCGAACTTTTTGATATAATGCAATTTTCTTAATTTTTCTTTTATTTTGAATTTTTATAGGAAAAGTACCAAATTTTAATAAAAACTTTTTTGAATTTTCAAATTAAAATAAATAAATTAATGTAAGGCCGCGATAGCATCCGAAAGATTTTAGGCCGAGCTTCTCTAACAATTTCCGTCGTGCTCCCTGTAATTTTTCTACAAATGGGCGGGACGGAACCTACTATGCCGACTCCGACGGCATTTCGAAGTTTCGTCAAGTTTTTGTTGATTTCACTTAATTGTCAAAAAGTTCAATGTTTTTCGTTAAACATGTTTTATAAAATTATTCTATTTCGAAAGTATCCGAAAACGTTTTCTTCGTATTTTCGTATAAAAAGTTGGAAATATTAGAAAGTCATATAGAGTAAGTTCGATTACAGTAATTATAAATTGTTTTGGGATTTTAAATTGAACGAGCTCATAATAAACAAACATACCAATTTCCTGAGTCTAAATGTAACAATAAAGTTCGAAGTTTTGGTCCAATATTTTAATTTCATTATTAAGATAAGTTCGAAATTTCGTGAAAATTTTTCCAAATTTTCCTAAAAAATTCTCAATTTTCGGATTTCTGATAAATAAGTTAGCAATTTTTAACTAAGTCCAGAATTCGTGTAAATTTCAAACTTTTAGTAGAAAAACACATCAAAATTTTGAGAATCTTTTCGAAACTAGTTTTACGAAATTTGTCGAACTATTTTATAAAAACACAAAAATAAAAATAAGGCATTTTATTTAAGTTTTCCTTCTGCATTCCTTTAGTGTGCAGTTTTTGCGCCATCTACAATAATTTTGTCTGACAACAAATTTGAAGATTCCATCAACTTTCCGAATTTTTCAACACTTGAGATTGGTTGCATAGTTCAGGTGCAAAATAAGTAGAAGTTTTCGTTGATTATCTAAACTGATGGTATGTATGTTTTCTCTAAATTAATAAAGTCGCTTTGCAGAACCTTAAAAAAATAACAGTAAGGAAGGCTAAGTTCGGGCGTACGCCA
>JARSSU010031300.1:0-61121 GCA_029619165.1 Eurosta solidaginis
AAAGGACAAAGACGCGGCGGGCCGAGGGGGGGCACCTGCCGAAGTTGGTGCCTGCGGCTGTCACGGGGGCGAGGAGCGATGGGAGAGGGACCGGCGTTCTCCGGAAAATTGTGTTGTCGACTAGACAGTCCCTTTTCTATTTCATATTGCCGCCGTGAGGCTTGGTTCAGGAGCTCTAAATTGTTTTCCTGGGTGTCCAAATACACACCAGGCAGAGTGTGGCGTTATTAGCATAGTTAACTCAAAGGAGTTATGTTACCGTGCTACGACATTTTTTTTAAGTTATGTTTGCATGATGCATTCATAATATTTCATATTAGTTGTATTATTATACTTCACGTTGTGTTGTGCCAAAGATTTATGCTATGCGGTTTTAGTTATTCTATGCTTAATTTATGTTACGATGTCGTGCTATTCATATGATTAACTCATTTACTATATTTTGGTTTCTGGTATTATATGATGTTTTATTTTGCATATTGTTTAGTTTTTAATGATATATATTTAGTCACGTTTATGTTTGTTACTATGTTTTTATTGCCACTATGTTCGTTAATGTTTTGCTGTTTTCATACATTTGCATATTGCGTATGATTCTTAGTTATATCATACTATGAATGTATGTCTTGCAAGTTTCTTCTGCTATGTTGTTTTTTTATGGTATGGTATGGTCGTTGTATATAATGTTATTGCATGTTATTTCATGGTGTTGGTGTTGGTGTTATGTTATGTTACGTAATGTTATTATGTTTGTAATGTTGTAGTTACTGACTAGTGAATTGTCCATATCACTTGCAATAAAAAGTTTATGGTGGGAACTTAAGTGCAATACTTCATAATACATTATGCCTAGCTGCGGAAATATTAGTCGTAACCATGCAGTAAAAAACCCTGTGAGAGGATAGCTTAAGCTGCAACGGTTTAACTTTTATATTGGCATGAAGCAAGGCAATTAGGCATAATCTCGCATAGCCAAAGCACCTAAATGAGTGTTAGAGTGTAAGGAGTCTTTGGAGGAATGGGACAGGGAGAGATACATCTATATTGGGCATATGGGAATAAGATTTGAATGAAAAGCGGGCGAAATAGCTAAATAGCTATTCCTTGAAGGTTGCTCTTAGATTACAATTAGAATGGACGAGATTAAGCGAAGTCGAGATGTCACATTATCTACCAAGCGGGAAGGGCGTGGTTTCAAGCGCGTGGCTGTAAGTGTCAATTATGTTTGTCTCGCCTTAGACTAACACAGTTGCTCCTATCGTTAAAAGATAGAGGACTGTAGATCTCGTGACGGTTATTCGTTGACTGGACACTGCCTCTGGCGTCACATGCTTTAAACTAGGCTTGTGCCAGTGATGGCAGATGTAGGACGTGCGTGTTGGGGAGCACACGATCGTGCACGTCGGTAGCTCGTGCCTGCGTCTTGCCAGGCTAAGACGCCAGCTATTAGATGATACAGCTGTCAGATCTAGAAGCTCAGCAGTGGCTTAGGCTAGTAAGCTTTTGTATTTGCTCAGAAGACGGGTATTGTGTACACCTCGGTCCTCGTGTGATCGGGTGTTTTTCAGATTTGTGTCAGTTAGAAAACAACTTCTGCTCACTACGGACTCATCAGTCTATGTGGTCCTCATGGCCGCCAGGTCACCGTACCTACCTAACCTGCCTAACTATGTAATTGGAGTTTTTCGCAAATCTGAACAAAACGCGTTCTGAGCACAATAACGAGCACACATGATAGTTACGACCGTTTTTGACCTACGGCGACGACACATAGACAACATAATAATTATGAGCAAATGTGCTATATTTATATTCATATATTGTAGAATGAAAATAATATATACACACACATCTATATTTTTTTCGCAAAATAATACGTATGTTTACACAATAACGGCCCTAAATGCCTAAAGTAGAACCGAAAATCCGCGTCTCATTTGAATAAATCCTATACATAGAGCTTCATATGTATGTGTGTGTGCAAAAACGGTTGACATTCTGGCCATTGTTTTGTTTGGTTTTGGTTTTAAGGTGTCTTTTTTTGTTTAGAAAGCTAAACGAAAACAATAAAATATTATTTTAAAAACAATACGCACACATGCAACCATTCGCAATATATTGCATTGATGCGTGTGTGTGTGTGTGTGTGAAGCGCCATATAGGCCTTATAAAAGATACAAAATATTATTCTTAAGGATATAAAATGAATATAAACGACAGACAGACAATCGTGTCTTGTCCAACAGCCCTATAAAACAAAAGACGGCAAGTTGACGAGGCATATAGAGTGTGTGTGTATGTGTTGTTTTATTGTTTGTACGTAGGTAAGCACTAAAAATATAAAACTGTGCCCTTTGTGCGTATACGTAATATGAAATAAAACAAAAGTGTCCGTTGTCATTGCACAGTGCAAGCAACGTGTGCCACTAACAAACATTTGTTTTTTTGAGTTATGCATAAATTGTAAGATAATAAGAAGCACACTAATCTTGTGCAGTTTTTTCCCAACGCAATTCATATACCATACAACCAGTAGAGTCTCAACTCGCATCTAACAATTCTTATAACAACCCCCCGCCCCTGCTATCTACACATGCATCACTATCACCAACAGCATAACTCTACATAGTTTTATATACTAAGTTGAGCAGAGCTCACAGAGTATATATAACTTTAATTGGATAACGGTTGGTTGTCAGGTATAAAGGAATCGAGATTAGATATAGACCTTCCATATAACAAAATCATTAGGATCGAAAAAGTTTTGATTGAGCCATGCCGTCCGTCCCGTTCCTTCCGTTACGAAACTTGAGTAAATTTTGAGGTACTTGATGAGAATTTGGTATGTATTATAGTGCCTGAGCACTCCTTTTCAGTATCTCTATTTAAATGAGGCGATATCGGACTATAACCACGCCACTTTGTCGATATCGAATAATTTCGAAAAACAGAAAAGTGCGTAATTCATTACTAAGAAGTAAAGCGAGTGAACTTGTGTTGGAGGGTGAATTGAAGATTTGACGGCGATGTTAGAAAAGTTGGTGAATTTTGGACAATGGGCGTGCAACCGTACACTTTTAAAGGAGGTAATTTAAAGTTTGCAAGCTGTATTTCGCAGTCGTTGAAGATGCATTATGAAATTTGGAGGAACTTTCCCCTATTATAATGTATGCTTAATAAAATCGGGAACACCACGCCCACTAAACATTTTTTTTTTTTAAGGTCAAATTTTACAAGAAATTTAATTCGTTGGAGATTAGTATTATGTCAACATTCAACTCCGATGATATGGTGCAACAAAATACAATAAAAATAGCAATTTCAAATGGGCGTTGGTCCGCCTTTTTCATTAATTTTTCTAGGTACTTTTATTGCCATAATCGAACAAAATTTACCATCCTTGTGAATTTTGTAGGGGCTTATATTCTAGGACGGAACTATTTCTGTGAAAAAGGTGAAATCGTTTGAAGCCACGCCCCCCCCCCCCCCCCAAAAGGTTTTTATACACCGCCGACCGTCTGTCCTTTCCGCTCGGTCGTTACACAATACTTGAGAAAAACCCGCTCTATCTTTAACTACGACTTAGCCGCACGGTTAAACCTTATCTGAACTCACTTTATCTATGTATAAAAATGCCGAAATCCGACCATAACCACGCACCACTTTATCGATAATCGAAATTAAGAAAAATGAAAAATGCATAATTCTATAACCAAATACGAGAAAGGGGATTGAAATTGTATTGCATTGGTTTATGACGTGCAAATATAACTTAGAAAAAACTTTGGTACACATGGGGTGTTACACCTACCATATTTATTAGAAGAACAATGAAAGTTCTTCCAGGCGAAATAAAAACTCACATTTTGGTCGATATCTGAAACACTTCACATATACAACTACCCATCCCTTTTAAAATACTCATTAATACCTTTTATTTGATAACCATATCTACAACAATTTTAGAGTCAACCCTGGTCCACTTGTATGTTATATCCTAAGTGGCTTCACCTATAGAACTATGGCCCACTCCCTCTTAATAATACTCTTAATGTCTTCCATTTGATAGACATGTCATACAAACACATTCCTGGGTTTCCCTCGTTCATTTTCCTACTATGGGTTATTTTCCTTATGTTGTCACCATAGCTCTCAACTTAGTATGTAATTTGGTTCGGTTACACTCCGAAATTACCTTCCTTACTTGTTACCCATACAAAGGTCCGTGTCGTACATGCACTTTTAGCGACCAAAACGCGTGTTTTTGTTCTTAGCCACACTTTGTGAACCTCTCTCCTAATCCACTAGACCTTTTTATTTTTTTTTGAATTGTTCATACAACAAAAGCAAAACATCACTGCTGAGCCCTCCTATAAAGTAATATGTTAAATACGTATGTATGTAGAGGACACACATTTTGAAGTGCTTTATGTGATAAAAAGCGAGTTGTAATGAGGCTCTAAATGCTTTAGAACGCTTTAGAGCACTCATGTTTTTTGTTTGTGTATGGTGGAGAATTTTGGCCGGTTTGTTAACTTTGGTGGTGGTTGGGAGTTTTGAAATCGTCAGTACGATTTGCTTTTAATTTGAATTAGGCACCGCACATGTTACATACAAATACTGGGTATAATTCTAGCACACACAGTATACGTTGTGTTTGAATCAACACGAGCTATTTTAGTGTATAAAGTACGACATTTTCCAGTTCATTCAATGAAATTTTAACGTGAATTGGTGTTTTATGTGTAAGTGTATGGCGTGGTGTGTGGGATTTTGCTACTTTCTCCTCACACTCATATGAAATATAATGCAATGTGATAACTTATCGTTTAAAGGAGGAGTTGGGACTTTGTGCTACCCTATTTGTGGGATAATTCGAGTACGTAATATAAATCGGTGAGTATACTTATGTGTAAGCATCCGCACAGAAGACATATCTGATTATTGTGTGCAATTTAAGCTCTGTTTTCAAAAAGGAACCACTTGTGTTTCGGTCTCGCTTCTGTGTGAATCGTTTGCGAGTGTACTGAAGCCTTATTGGGACTTTGTGTTCTTTTGTATGGAATGTCACGTCGATCAGGTGATGCGCCGGCTATTACTTGCGTCACGTATGTACGATGGCCGAGTCTTAAACTTTAGCACTACCAGGACGCCATTACTGTGCGATCCTAACGTTCCCAGTACAGATCCGCGTCGCTAAGCAGGGTTTCAAGGTCTCTTGCGCTTTTGCGACACGCTTTTGTCGTCTCTTAGCTATGTACGTAGGCGTGCCTCGTTCCTCGTTAACCGTAGACTTTCCCTTGGTCAGGTTTCCAACTATGACACGTACGTCACAGCGCCGACGGCTTTTGGCTGACTCATACTTTGCTTCGTTATCCATTACTTAGCAGCGGCTAAGGTTGTAAATAAACTCCTCTGTGTAGGAATCAGTCGCCTAGCAGTCAGTGAAATTCGCGGAGACGGCTAATCATAGCCTCAGGGTAAAGTTTAAAAAGGATTAGAAACCAAAAATATAGCCCTCTGTGCTTTTGTTGACACATCAGGTGCTTTCGCTAACACAACACATCAGCTATCGAACAAGCTATGATTGACAAGTACATAAGCCTACGATTATCGATGGGTGTTGTCCATGTAAGGAGTAGAAACATCCCAATTGAAATTTGGATGGACACATTGAATCAATGCGGCCGCAAGAGGATGTTCACAAGGGGATGTGCTCTCCCCTCTCATGCGGACTCTGGTCATAGATGACTGCTTCAGTTACTGAAACCACGGAATTTCTATACAAGGGTTTGCAGATGACCTAGTTATCTGTACACAGGGATACACGAGAAATAATATCAGGTCACATGCAACAAGCCCTTCGCATCATAGAGAGGTGGTGCGCTACCAGAGGACTGTTTATCAATCCTAACAAAACTGTCCAGTGCTTTTCAGGAAGAAGGAAACTCTTGATGCCAGGATGGAACTAAAATACAATTCTCAATGGTGGAAAAATACCTAAGTGTCACATGGATGGACCCCTCACGTGGAATGTTCATTAGATGCTATCCTAACCAAAGCACCACGAGCTTTCTTCGCTTGTATTCGACTCTTGGGATATAGGGATATCTCCAAAAATTATACTGGTCATTAATACTGTTGTGAACCCAAAGTTACCTATGCTTCCCTGTTGGTAGCAGAAGGTCAAGCAAAGAACGGAAACAGCAAAAATAAACAAAACTGCATCGACAGTTGCATGGCATAACGGTGCGATGAGAACATCCCTGCTGATGCACTTAGTGCAGGGTACTACAGCAGCATTCCATGCTCCTGCGCCCTTCTGTAGACCGCAAAAAGCACACACTAGGCAATCATAAGGAACTGGAAAACAAAAAAACAATTCAGACGTCACTGGACAGACTGCCCAGCGCAAACTGGTTATACTTCCGGCAACGAAAGTATAGCCAAACTCATTAATCTAAGCAGGGAGTACCTACGAACTCTCACTGAATACTATACGACCACTGTATTCCACAATTCAGCAAAGTAAATTAAATCTATCCGATACACAAATTTGTCGTTTCTGTGAGCTGTAGGTGAAACCCGGTTCACATTCTCTGCGAATGCGTCGCTCTGACAAGGCAGATACTCTCTAATTTAGGAGGTGTGACTCTAATCCCTTGTGATGTGGAGTAAAAAGCCTGAGGGTATTTTAAAAGCCTCCACATACAAAATTAGACTGAAGGTCATGCACAATAGATCTACACAAAAATCGCAGTGCTTCCAGGAATAATCATCATATATATTATTTCTATTGCTGTTTTTATGTGGCGGTCCCTTTTTGCTTTTATTTCGATCCAAATCTATAAGAAAAGTTGGTTGTAAAGATAGAGGATTCGGGCTATTAGCGAGCTTGGGCAATTTTGTCGTAGTGCTTTGTTTAGCTATATTTTATTAAAATAATTTGTTAAAAATAAACGATTGTAAGCACACAAAGAAATCTATTTGTACTATGGCACTGTGAATATTTGCACTGCATTACCGACAGTTGCTATCATACGCTGGATGGCAGCGCACGCTGTAAGTTTGAATTCATTGACAGAACAGCTGATTTCTGTTGATATTTGATAGATACTTTATATTGGTTGCGCAAGATGTGCACGGCTCGGCTCGTTATCTATATATTAATACGTTAACAAATTTCCATAAAAACAATTGACAGGCGGTTTCTCATAGTTAGCATATGTAAAAGCTATAACAAGTGATATCGATCGATTCGTATAGATCAGCCCAGTGCATAGGCCTATTTTGTTAACAAATATTATTCTATTTGTTTATAAATTATAGAAAAAGTTTTTGTAAATCCAACAATTTCTCCAAATATGGATATTTACTTTCTTGCACAAAAGCGCGCCATCTTGGACAAATTATGTAAGTGCTCCTAAGACACTAACCTACATAAGCGCACGCGCTACACGGTGAAAGATTAAAACATGGTTTCCCATTGTTGCCATTTACCTATAATAGTCTCTAACAAAATCCTAAAAAATTGTTCCAAAAATTTGTAGCGCTACAAAATCTTAATAGAATTAATTTTGACCGGCCCATTTTTTGTGGTAAATTTCACTTACACGTAAATACATAAGTCTTTATTTAACAGATTCTTCGTTTTTTATTTAGTTGTTTTCAAAAAAAAACATGAAATCGCAAATAATGAGTTAACTTTTGTTGAAACTTAATTTATTTATAACAATTAATGGCAAATTTGCCGAAAATGTTTTGTATTTGCAGATTTAATCCTCATTTAGATAAAGTACGCTTATACTGAACACAAAGAGTTACAAAAATATAACATTAAATTTTTATATTGCCTTTTATGCTAATTTATTTTATTTCTTATTTATTTATTAATATTCTCTTATTTCAAATTGTTTATTATTATTTAAATGCAACTTGACTGAATCGGAAAGTTTCACGTTGTATATTAAACGAAACCAAAAAAGAAAACGTCCCAAACACGTTTTGATTTAGGTCAAAACGGCAACAGGCATCATAGCGGCGTATTGCATAGGCAGTATATTACCCACTATATTTATTATTAGGCTAACTTTGTTGGATTATATATCCATTAATCGGATGCTTAGATCCCATAACCCTAATTTATTTATGTCGCTTAAAGTTATGAAATTAATTTCATTTTAGTAAATATGTTTGCGTGAATAATTTCATGTTTTTGTTGTTTTTCTTTCTTTGTAATTTATTCTGCTTTGTTATATCTTAGTATTATATTGTTCACAGACGATATTTTATGGTAGATATGGTCATATATATTCATGAAATGGAGTGTTTTACAAATTTATACAAATTAATTACGTCCATAGATCTCAATGGGAATCCCAACATTAACATCCGAACATTAGAATCTTCATATTTCCACAATGATCACATTAATACCGTGAAAAAAGTCTAAGTGCACTTATTGCGTTTTTATATGGAAACTGTTTGTTCACTTCACTTAATTTTTCGCAATTTAAGTACTTTACTTTTTTCTCAATTAAACATTTTTTTAGTAAACTCTGCCTTCTTTCTCATTACATAATTTTTTATATTTTTATTTTATTTTTTATGAAGGTATCCTCTATTCTACTCTAAATTTTTGTTTTGTGTCACACTACATATTAGATATGTATTTATACAAAATTAAACGGTGTGTGTGAAATAGGCTAATTCATTAGCAAATTTCTTCGTTTTTAACTCAAAGTTCGTGTTTTTTTGAATTATGACACTATTGACGTAAATGGGCGATATATGTATATGGGTGATATAGGCCTACTGGGGAACCGAGCTCCCAAAACTAACTTCGGTAGCGCGGCAACGGGGACCTTCCAGGTGGTGTGAAAAAACATATTTTTCAATTCATTTTCAAGTAATTTCACCATAATTCTATATCAATTCATTTGATTTACATACTTTTTATATTTTTGTTTAAGGAGCTCCATACCAAAACGTTATAATTATATGTGAATAGTTTGTAGAAAATTTAAGAAAATACAATCAAAAAGTACAAAGTCTTAGATAGAATTCAAAATTTTAAGGAAAAAGTTAAGTAAGTTAGACCAGTTTGCTATATTTCCAACACTTGATAGACTGAGTTGAAAAAAATACAGGCGATACTAGTAATAATAATGATCTTGGACCCTTGCCGTCATACTTTAATTTCAAGTCGTGCTTAACATATAAAATAAAATCAGTGACACCCTTTATTTAAAGCTTTATTTGCAGGGAGGAAAACTTCTTCAACAAAGAGGCTAACTTTTAATATCTCAGCTTATCACAATCATCTTTCTCATTCTCCAATCGAATTTAAGTAGAAATATTCTATTCGATTTTGTATCTTTTTCTTTACTTTTAACTTGTATTATTAATTTGCCTCGAGACTTGTTCTGTTGTATAACTCATGCGATGGGCTGAGTTTTTGCTTACCAGCCTTACCTCAGCACTCATCTAAAAAACATTTCAATATAATTTTTCACAGCTCATTGCCTTTCAAGACATGTCATCTTCTCTTTTCCCTACACACAAGCAGTCGAGTTAAGAAAAAAATTAATTAAGCATTTATGTGGACACTTTTCATCTGCAAAATTTAACGCTTTTGAGCCAGACAGTTGTCGAAAATGATTTTATGATTGCCTTTCAGGCAATTTGTTGAAGACTGCATTAAGATTGACTTACATAACTCTCTACTCACGCTACGCACACATGCGATTATGTAGCAGTTTGCTTACAATGAGAAAACAAAAACCCACAAAAAAAAATGATTTCTAAGAACTCTCAATGCACTCCAGAGAAACGTAGCAGTTGGCGAGAAATTTCTGACTAATAAGTAGCCACTTTGGGGCATAAACTTTGCAAAAAATTACCTTGATACAGCCACGTTAGAGCTAGCAGTTGATTTACTTTTGAATAGCTTCCGTTCTTTTTTTAGGTTCTCTTGATGAAAACTTTCATAAGTTAGCAATTTGTATATGCTTAAGTTTTGTAGTGGTTAACTCGAGAAGCAAATGTCCTTTGAGTTTTCCTTACAAGCTTTTACACACAACTATATGCACTTTCTTTCACACAACCAGTGTGAGTGTTAGCATGCACACACACATGTGCATTTGAGCGTGTGATAAAAAATTCACTTGTTTCTGCCAAATTTCGTGCCTAGATTTTCAGTCAATTCCTGCCATGCCTCATACATACATATTTCTTTTTTAATTTTTTATTCTTTTTTTGTTTTTGCCATTACTATCTACTTACTAGGCTAAGTTAAGCCTCGTGTATCCAATAAAAAATTCAAAATGGTCACATAAGGACTTGTCAAAGATCACGTACTCAATAAATATTGCTTATTCGTTGGTTCGTTGGCTCCTTTCTATTTGTGTGATTGCCCCATTTCCTCTTTAGATTTGGCTAACTTTGCTTCTTTAATAAATTCATTTTCCCTTTTATTACTGTCTCCATATGAATGTATGAGTGCTTTGCAAGTGACGAAGTGCATACGTAATATAATTTTTTTTTGTTTTTAGGTTGGGTATATGAAATTAGCTAACATGTCGGCTTTTTATTTGCTCTTATCTCTAAAATATAGGGTTTGAGTTTTTTATAGATTTTTTTTGTGGATTTCAATATAACTACAATATTGGCAATGCTAAATCAATGGATTTGTGATCATTAAGTACGGACAGATTTTCTGCCTCAGCCCAAAAAATAATATTTTGGAACAACTCCAGACTCGGTGGGCCATTATCGGTAAATAAATCTTTTAAAGATACAAGGGTGAACCTAAATCCAGCTATTAAGCGTGGAAAAGTTATCAGATCTACAAGCAACAAGAGTAATAGGTCCTAGAAAAACTCTACACCTTTTCAACCCAATAATGAGAAAACGTAAGTTTGTAATGAGAATAAGTAAATTAAAATGAGAAAAGGTAAACTGAAAGCGAGAAACCGTAAATTAGTAATGAGAAAATATAAATTTATTTGAGAATGTATAAGAATTGTAATGAGAAAACGTAAGCTTGTAATGAGATGGACTTTATAACTTTAGTAAATAACTTTATGCATGTAAATAGTAGGCAGGCTTTCAGAAAACAGAACATCATACTGCCCTTTTTGTATTCTGTCTTTAAAATAAAATAAAAAATGTAGAAAGTTACGTAGTCGATACAATGGAGTTTCAAGAGGACTGCGCGATTGGGCAACACCTTGGAAAACCTGGTAATTGTGTGTGATAACGCGCCTTGCCACTCAGGCATCGAGTCAGCGGTACCACAGCACTGCAACAATATGTCATAAGTGCTTCGATTGGGAGCATACTCACCTATGTCGAACCGCATAGAAATAGTATGGTCCAAACTTAAAGCAGAAGTAAAGACGACTCTCCGTGTACCTGTTGTGACTGGAGCAGGAGAAGACGAACAGAGGATTCAGCATTTAGAAAACGCCATTGATGACACCAAAAAGAAGTTCACGGGAGGGGATTGTGCAAGAGCTGCACAGCATGCAACAACATTTCATGCAGATGCACTCGTACTACAAGACATGACCATGAGATGGGTCAATAAACGAAAAAGACAGATTTTGAAAAATCTTAGATATCTCATTATTAATTTACGTATTCACATCTTTAATTTTTGTTTTCTCATTACTAATTTACATTTTCTTATTACCAGTTTACATTTTCTTATTACTAATTTACACCTTCTCATTACAATTTACGTATTCGTTTTACGAAGCTATATTTTCTCAATATAAAATTACATTTTCTCAATATAATTCACGTTTTCTCATTACAAATTTGCTTTTTCTCATTATTGGTTTGAAAAGGTGTAGAGCTCTCATTACAAATTTACACATTCTCAATATGAATTTATATTTTCTCATTACAAATATACAATTTCTCATTATCGGTTTACCTTTCTCATTTTAATTTACCTTTTCTCATTACAAACTTACGTTTTCTCATTATTGGGTTGAAAAGGTGTAGTATTTGTCAAGCGGGCGGAACTATTTTGTTATATTGGTCTTGGATTTTGATAGAACTTTTCAATTTGGTCGTTAAGCAAACTTCTAGTAAGACTATGGACTCCTTCAGTCTACGTGAAGTCCTTCTAGACCGGTCAGTTCAACCTAACCCAACCTAACGAGTGAAACCAACAAGACTGGCCAGACAAAATTTTGTAGAAACGTTTGAAGCTAAATACCGAATATTTGCGTTTTTTTCTACTAATATAATTTTCCTACATCTTTTTGTAGAAAAAAAACACTCTTTTTGCAGTAAAAAATTAGTGTTTTAGGTTATGAAATTTTTATGTATATTTCATTTATTGAAACCAGTTTTGAAATTCTGCAATTTTTTAAATTTGTATCTAAGAAAAAAGAAAAAAGTTTTCAAATAAAAAATCACAAAAATAAATAACTTATTGAAAATAATTTTTATTTTGTCAATATGTTTTTTTTTAAATCCTGATATTAATTTTTTTTTAAGAAAAATTGATGATAAAAAACATATTTTCTCAATCTTTAAATTTAACAAGTAAAGTTGTCTAAGTTCGGGTGTAACCGAACATTATATACTCAGCGTGAGCTTCAATTGCGCATTTCATTTCAGATAAATTACTTTTTACATAACACGTGGCACCGCCCGTTAAAAAAAAATGTCTCCCCATTTCCTCTTAAATAAAACTTGATAAGTGAAATATCATTGATTCAAACTATTTTTTGCTATGTTATAGCTTACTAATCTAGTCTACGACCGTTTTAAACTTATTTTATATCTAAGTTGCCGTGGTCTTTAACCGATCCTGTCCATTTTTACTAGAAATATTTTCTACCATAGGGAAAATTTGTGTACCCAATTTTATTACGAGCCGTCAATTTTTCTTCGAGTTATGGCTCCCGAAACATAGAAAATTGCTTAGTCATAAAAGGGGCGGTGCCACGCCTATTTTTTAAATTTGAAGTTTTTCCTATTTAATGTTATAATTCTATTTAAAAATTAAAATTCTATTGATACAAAGCTCTTTTTCGCTAAGATATAGCTTATTATTTTCGTCTACGACCCTTTTGAAAATTTTTTATATAAAAGTGGGCGTGGTCTTTAACCGATCTCTTCCATTTTTTCTAGATATATTTCCTGTTAAAGGAAAAATTTGTATACCTAATTTTATTACGAGCCGTTAATGTTTCTTTGAGTTATGGCTCCCGAAACATGGAAAATTGCTTAGTCATAAAAGGAGCGGTGCCACGCCCATTTTTTAAATTTGAAGTTTTTCCTATTTAGTGTTATAAATCCACTTGGGAAATGAAATACCATTGATATAAAGCTCTTTTTTGCAAATATATAGCTTATTTTATTCGTCCACGACCCTTTTAAAAATCTTTTGTATAAAAGTGGGCGTGGTCCTTAACCGAGTTCGTTAATTTTTCTTCGAAGCTTCCTGATAGCAAAGGCAACCTTCCTGCTGTTACGATAGGTTTAACGCTTTTTGATTTATGACTAATAATATTTGTATAATTTATTTTATCACAAGTGGGCGGTGCCACGCCCATTTAAAAAAATTTTTCAAATTTTTATCAAGAGTCTCAATATCAGTGCACATGTCAAATTTCAGCATTCTAGGTGTATTATTTACTAAATAATCAGGTTTTTTGTGTTTTCCAAAATGTTATATATATAAAAAGTGGGCGTGGTTATCATCCGATTTCGCTCATTTTCAATACCAATCTATTCTGGGTCAAGGTAAGCCCATATACTAAATTTGCTGAAGATATCTCAATATTTACTCAAGTTATCGTGTTAATGGACAGACGGACAGATGGACGGACGGACGGACATGGCTCAATCAAATTTTTTTTCGACACTGATGATTTTGATATATGGAAGTCTATATCTATCTCGATTCCTTTATACCTGTACAACCAGCCGTTATCCAATCAAAGTAATATACTCTGTGTGCAAAGCACGCTGAGTATAAAAATTAAGAAAAAAGTATCTAAAAAAGTCTTCAAAATTTGTATATCCTTGTGAAACTAGCGTAGAAAGCAAATAAAACATAGTAGCCCAATAGTAAGTCGACTGTGATTTTCAGCGGACTGACTGTGGTTCTGTCGTCTGCGATATTGAAAAATATTGCGAAATCGCCTGAGGATGATGGCGTGGTTGTTTCCGAAATAGTACCATCGCAATATGCCAATTAATTTTTCCTACTTTTCAAAACTAAACTAAACTAATAATTGAATAAGCTCATTAATTCTTAGACGAAAAAAACAAAAACGTTAACAAAAACCGTTTTTTGTTAAAAACAATTTTTGAATTTTGCAATTCATTGATAATAAAAAAATATGTATATATACATATCTATTTTTTTTTGTTATTTGTTGAACTTTTTTCAATTCTTAAATTTGAAAATTCAAAAACCATTTTTTAAGCAAATTCTTTAAGTTTTTGGACCCTTTTTTTTAGATATTATTTATTGACAACATGTTTTTTTTCTTAATTCTTTTTGTAATTCTGAAATTTTTAGTTTTCTTTCCAAGCAAGAAGACTCATTGAAAAAAAAACAAAAGATATTGTAAATATTATATATAAAAAATTATTATTTTGTAAACAAGTTCTCTGTACTCTTTGTATTAAAATTTTTTTTTAGAAAGAATTCTTGGTTTAGAAAATAATTGTTTCGTTAATAAAATTTTTTTCCAATTCTTAAATTTAAAAAAATTTGAAAAAATTTTATAACCAGGTTTAAAGTTTTTAGATCTTAAAAATATTATTTTATCGCTTCTAAGATTTTGCTGTTTGCTTTAAAAACTTCAAATAAAAATAATAATAATAATAATAAATGAAGCGAGCAGCTAGTTTGTTGTGTAATAAAAACAATTGTTTCAATTCATAGATTTAAAAAAATTTTTTTTTGGAAGAAAAATACGGTACCTTAAAAAAAAGAAATAAATTTAATAACTCAAAATTTTCTTAAATGAAAAAAATAAAATCGATAAAGGGACTTATATTTAATGTCGCACAATCGAGGGTGTGAGTAGTAGACCATGGGTGGCAATAGTTGTTACATCATTCACTTTAGACTGCGTTTACACCAATAGTCTCATTAGAGCTATCACACCTATAAAAGCCGGCTAAATTATAGACTTTCTTGTATCTATTTCGGTGCCTACTCTGAATACTTTTCCAGTTACCTCGTTTAGCTCAATATTTCCGAATTCGGAGGTGAAAATATCAATGAAAATGTCAATAAAACACGACATTTCTACTTCAATTCAGATGTTTTCACTTTCGATTTGAAAGGTTTTCACGCAGATTATTGGAGTTGTACTTTGCTGCAGCAGTCTAAACGATCTTTCTGTAGCATTCAATTCCACTTGAATATGGCTAATCGCCAGATACATGGGTATATCATAGTCTGGATTCATTTTTAACATCATTATGTTGGCTTCACTTGTATGTATGTATGTGTACATGTATGTATATCACATTCTTACACCAAAAACAGCTGGCATATTAGGTTTTTGAATCGATAAATAGGTATTCCTTCATAATATCCATATATAATGTTGTTGCACTAAAGTGGACTGCTAAACCCTAATTTCCATGTTTTGCATTGCTCTCTTTATGGTTGTAAACTCTTTATTTTCTTACAATTTAAGTAATGTGTTTTATCACTTTGATATCTTTAGATGCTTTTACAGTATGAAAACATACAGGTATATGTAGTACATACATATATGTATATATATAGCTGAGAATGTGTAATTGTATCAATCGCTAACCTGATTGATTGCTGGTCATTTGACAACATATTGTGTTAATACTTTTTTGGTTTTGTTTATATGTTGTTTTTGTTGGTCGTCTGCGTGGCTGCACACCACCTCATGTTTATAAGCCATACCCACAAGTAGATGGAGCTATCTATCAAGACAAAAAGAATAACGTTCATGTGAATCCTTCAGTGGTTTGCAGCTTCGATTCAAATGGCTAGCTATGTTAGCTAAAAGCGTGACTTTTCCAGTTGCCAATGTATAGAATCGTCGCACAGCTGAATACGAATGTAGACAAACTAAACGAACAACAATTGACCTACGCAATGTTGACCAAATACAAACTTTGTTGGTTATATGGTAACCCGTTCGGTAAATGCAGGTCAGCAGCTGGGTCTATATGTGTATGCTTGTGAGATATGTTTAGTCTTGAATTACACCATGCTACAGAAATAAATATAGGTCTCTCCAAAATTGTTAATATTTCAGTTTTATTCTTTTTCTGTTCTTAATGATAAGTTTTCAGTGTTAAGCTTAATACTCCCGGTCAATAACACTAGTCGTGTTTTCTTACCATATTCAAGAAAAGTACGCCAGTCATTCCCAACAACTGACACCTGTTCCTCCCAACCCAGTGCGGGTTTCCCCTTCTTTTGCTTTTGAAAAGTACGCCAGTCATTCCCAACAACTGACACCTGTTCCTCCCAACCCAGTGCGGGTTTCCCCCTTCTTTTGCTACAAAAACTCGGTTTTCGATATGAGTACTTTCTGGGCCAGAGCGTCGTCATCCAATCGCATATCACGATCAGCCAGTGGATCCTTAGTAATTTACCATCCTTTGATACACGCCGTTATCATCAGAAGAATGATCACAAATCTATCTCAAAACTTTTCGTTCGATCCAAGCGGCATGACATTTTCTCTCCACACTGTTTTTTTCTGTTTGTTGCGCCCTCTCTCAAGGCAGGCATAATGTTTTCAAATAGACGAATATTTCACAGTTACGAATTTCAGTCCCTCAAGAGTAACGTGGTTGCCTACTCTCTTTTTGACGACAGCAAGTACTTCCCTCGTCCTTCGCAATACCAGCTTTTTCGCCTATATACTCAATGATATCAATATGATAAACAAACGCAACCAGTTTTCCATCGCGTGATATACGTTCGCTTTGTCAGAAGCCTTTTTGCTTAAAAATGGGCCGGAGAAGTTCTTCTCGATTCATACCAGTGAGCTGCAATTATTCATGTTTTAAGGTTATTAGTGGACTAACCAAAAAATTAGTATTAGTGCGTACACAAACAAAGAATATCAAGCACTTATATCCACTAAAACACATTTACATAGTCATGCTTCGTAAAATGAATAACCGCTCATAAGCCACGAAGCAGTTCAGTACTCAATTGTCTTATTGAGCAAGAAAGTCAACTGTGTTGTACGAAAACACTAATTTGAATCAGTATGACTAACAGTACAATAAAATGAATATAGTCATATCAGTCTTCTGACACTAGCAACACAACGATGTACACGAAACTAAACTGAATACAGCGCTAAAGAAAAACCGATAATAAACGAAGTATACAGTGTATTACACACGAAATCAACGTGCTACTGAGTTAAAGCGACTATAATTTCAGTTTATAATCAACAACGTCGTATATGTATGGGACATATGTGTTGCGGGGCACTCGTATGTATTTTCTATTATATGTGCTAGTCACTCATAGTATTTGTCTGTACTTGACTAAGTACACATTTAGACACAATTTTTTGGTTCATGACTAAGTGCACTAATTTTATTAGTACTCAAAGCAGACCTCTGATTCATACTGAGCTGACGTTGCTGCGTGACGTCATTTTGCAAAGCCCTATAAGCTGGTAGATTTTCCGAGCAATAGTCTTAAGAGCCATCATCTAAAGACAGACCGTTCGGCTTTTCTTCTCAGTAGGCGCCTATCCTCCCTCCTATCTGCCACGATGATACGCAGTGTGGCGCTGTAGGCAGCACCTTTATTTATACAAGATTTATAAGAAAAAAATTCGCACTGATAGCGTATGATTTTCGCATACACTCACATTATCCGGTTCATTTAAGATCTGTTACCAAGCGTTATCGAGAGAGAGAGAGAGAGAGAGAGAGAGAGAGATAGGGAGAGAGAGAGACAGAGACAGAGAACAGACGCAGGTTCCCGCCATATGCGTCGCTGAGTGGACTGTGAGTAATAGTGTTTCTCACCTACACGGGAGCGAAATAACAAATATTGATAAGTAGCAAACAAACCATCAAGCGAGCATTACCGCCGTTCATTTGTAACGAAAATACCTGCGGATAATCAGTTAATGCGCTTAAATGGACGCCGATTATATTCACACAGTGGTTTGTTTGCTGCTGATCTATTTGAGCTATTTGGCTGTCGGTATATATGACAAGCGTATTCAATAAATTAACTGTTTTCATGTATAAGAGTGCCAATCTTTGCTTTAAACAAATCATTAGCCGTTATCCCAACGCAAAGATCCGGTGTCAAATAAATTAATTTGCAGGTGAACGCAATAACAACGATTTGAGCCAGATAAATCCAGACACAAGTCTGGTTCAATTTGTAAATTTCATAGCTTTAGTTTGGCAACACTGCCTTTGATAAACATACTTTTTCAAAAGCAGATGTCGCTGCTTGGCCTTTAGCCGTATGTGTTAAATGAAACACAAAAGCGATAACTGCCTATAACAACTCCTGTGCACAAAAATATCATAACCTCTCAAGTCTCCCAATGATCCAGAATCCCGTGATAATTGATCGTGATACGGAGCTAGAAAACTCACTGGATGATGGCTATTGCAGTGACAAACAGAGTGAGTAGAGCGATATTTGTCGAAAGATACAAACTTACTCGTTGCTTTTATCTTTGAATTTTGTTGTGAAGTCACGCTCAGAGAGCGTAAAAAGAATTTGCTCTCGAAATATGCTTACATTTTTGTTTGTAGCACAGCGTAATCTCGAGCATAGACACAGGTACACGAGCAGTTCAATTGTTCGGTCGACTTTGGCAATTCCAAGCAATTAAATCACTTTGATGGTAATTTGGATTAATATGGTGTTGTCCAATCGAACCATACGAACAATTAGTTTGGCAAATGTGCTCATATCTGCTCCGGTGCGTGTGTGCATCTACGCTCGCTTTCCGATTAGGTAAATCTAAAATAGATTTATTACGCAGTTGCATTGTATATGAGCTGTTAGGTTTGTAATTTGCATAGAGTATATCCTACCTTAGCTGCAAACTTTTTCCCTCTCGCTATTGTTTCTGTGTACAAATTAGCCGGCGGTTGTGAGTTGGCGCTTTAGGCGTAAAAGTCAAACTATCAAACCAACACAGCCACACTCTTTGCCATGTTGTTAGCGTGGCCCACACAACTAAAGCAATTGCTCAGGGGTGGCTTTCCGTAATTCGATATTGAACAAAAACGAGTATCAAATAATCGTTTTTGCGTTCCGTAACACAAAATCTCGTCGCGTCGTATCGAACGTTCGATACAGTCTGTTCGATAGCACCTTAGGTGTCGAACTGCTTTTCGTAAACTTGAGTTTTAATGCTTTTGCGTTTATTTGAGGAATAATTTTAAGCTAAGGAGTCAGCAAACAAACGTATTGAAATTATTTTGATGATTCCAATATACTTTCGAACACTTTTTGATACACGAGAAATATGTACTCAAAATGAACTACGTAAATTAAAACTGTGTCGTCGAGCATTCGATATCGAATTAAAGTATCGAGCTACCGAGTGTCGACTATCGAATTATGGAAGCCACCCCAGTTTATGTTCTTGGTCATGTTGTTCAGGCTGAGTGTGTAACGAAATGTTTTGAGGTAGTGGAATTTGTTGTTTTATGCTCTTGGTTGGGGGTCAAACGATGGTTAATCGGCATTTTGCCATTATTTATTTATGCTTATCCGTCGTGCGGTCATTAGTTGGTGTTAAGTGCGTCTGTGCATGTGTAAGTGCGTGCTTTTGTATTGAAATTATTTCTTGCTATTGTTGTTGTCGTTGTTCTTGTGAAACGTTTGGTAGTCAGCAAACAATTTAATTGTTATAACAATATTATAATTTTTCGGTCGACAATATTAATTTGTTAGATAAATATTTATATTAGAGTTTTAGATTAATTTGCTTCCAACCCGTTCGGCGGAACTCTATTCAAATGCAATTTAGCTTAATGCAATGCTATTCAGCAGTATTTAGCAAATGTTAATTTTTCGCCCAAATGAAGTATTTAATGAAGTCATTTAAATTAATATGATCATTGTGTGTGGGAATTCTGTTTGAGTGGAGGACTGGAGCTAAAATAATTGAAAATGTATTAATAGTAAATATATATATATTGTAAATGTATTGTAACTGTATTCGGAATGTAGTCTGATGAAAGTATGTGCCAAAATCTCAAAAGAAAGTAAAAAAAGAATATATTATAATCAGCTAATTTAAAATCAAAATTTTGTCACGAATTTAAATTGAAAATGTCTCAGAGGATTTTGGCAGGTTTATAAAAACCCTAAGGCCCACTTTCGAACCCAGAGTTAACTTGACATGAAGAGTTAAACTCATATATTTTGAAAAATTTTTATACTTTTTATGAAAATGAAATGGTATATTAAGTTTATCACGAATCTCAAAATTGTAAATCCTTAAAGGGAAAAAGATAGACCCACCAATAAGTATAGCGAAATGATCAGGATGAAGAGCTGAGTTGATTTAGCCATGTCCGTCTGTCCGTCTGTCTGTTTGTATGCAAACTAGTACCTTAATTTTTCAGACATCCTGATCAAATTTTGTGAGCAGGTATATTTAGGTGTCCGATTAGACATTCGCCGGAGCCGACCGGTTCGGACCACACAGCATATGTATATCCCCCATACAACCGATTTCTTAGAAAAGAGGATTTATGTCATATCTTCTTCAATTTATCAGATTGAAGCTTCAAACTTCACCATATACTTTCGTATATTGCACATATTGTTGTCTGAAAAATTGGATGAGATATGGCATATATCCCCTACAACTGATTGTTCAGATAAGAAGCTTTTCGTAAATACTACCCCATTTTAACAGCTAGAACCCTCAAATTTCTCCATGTGCTTTCGTATATAGCAAATAATGTGTGAAAAATTCGAAGAGATCGGTCTTATATATAGCATATAGTCGTCAAACGCCGTCCCAAAAAATCGTCATATCTATGGCAACAACCAATAACAACCAAAGTCGAGTTAGGACGAAATTGGGTTATTATCAGGGGCCATGCGCTATATTCGCCGAGAACTAAAATGATGAAAAAATAATCAACGATATTATCTTTAAAAGCGCTTTCCTGAAAATTGTCTTTGGTTGTTATTTCTTGTTGAAATGTATGAAAAAATTTTTAAAATAGATTGAGAAAAAAATTGAGACAACTCGTTGTATAGATCCATTTCGGTAACTGCAAAATTCCTTCATCGGCAACGTTTAGGCGCCGCTGCTATCACCATTCACAGCGGTTGTTTGTTTTTGTCTTCATTATTTCTACTTCTATCCTGTTTCTTGTCAATTGATTTTCACAGCGCTGCGACATCTGTTGCAGAAACGATGTGAAAATTGGACTTGTTTTATGGCAATAATGAAATAGTTTCATATTCATTGACACGCTTTCCCCGTGCTCCGGGATGTACTAAAAATTTTGTTGTTATATCAGCCTACTGACTTGTAAGATCGCGTGTTCGAATCGAGCTCAAGGCCTAACAATAATTATTTTATCTTATTATTGTTGGTACATTTTTCTTAAATGAAACATTTTTTAAATTAGAATAGAAGAAAAAAACATTTTTTTCATTAAGAAAAAGTGTATCATAACAATAATAAGATAAAATAATTATTGTTAGGCCTTGAGCTCGATTCGAACAAGCGATCTTACATGTTAGTAGGCCGATATAACAACAAAACTTGTAATCATTTCAGAACTCATGAGCTTAACACCGTCTTATAATAATTGAATATTCAATTATTATGTTTTTCTAAGAGAAACTGAAAAGAAAGACAGAAACATTCACTGGCATATTGCGATGGTACCATTTTGAAAACCGCCACGTAATCATCATCAGGCAATTTCGTAATGTTATCAAGGTTTCACCGAGATTCTAACCGCGAATCACTAGGCTATCCTGCTTGTATTTGTTTCCTTGCTTAATTCAGTTTATCTCATTTCTACACTAACAACACAATTGAATTGTAATCTTGAGCCAGCAATATTCCTTTTAATGTACCAGTTTCCAGACGGTTTCTGATTTTTATTTTGTTTAAATTTATTTTAGAAAAATTCGTTCTATATTCGCTGATGAGTATGACAAGCACATTGCATCTGCAACGAATGCAGCATAGAGGTAGCTCTACATAGATAGTAGAAATAGTTTTCCAAAAAACTTCTGCGGGAACCTTAGAAATGTCTTCAAAATATGTCTTTAGTTCTAAAAACTTCAATTACCTATACTTGCTAACAATATCTTGCATAATTTTCTGATCGATTGTGTATGAAAAATGTTGCAAGACCATATGAAAAGAACAACTTCTTTGGGATCCATGAAACTTAAGTTTTGTAGTACAACATTGTTAAAATCAAAACGCTTTTTAATTTGATCACACATTTCACTATAAAAAATAACACAATCTTGTTTAAATTTGACTTTTTCTTGCTTAGAAATGTTAGAGGCAGTCATAAATCGTAATTTTTCATTACAAAATCGTCCAAGCGTCATTCTAGTTGAAAATCATCCAAATGACGACGGCGTCGTCAATCTGTCAACGCTGCCTACAACGATATTTAGATAAAAAACTTTTCGCAAATTCTACCCTACTTTAACAGCTAGAACCTTCAAATTTCACAAAAAAAACAAAAATTCCGAAAAAATCATTGAGATCGGTCGTATATATAGTATGTATCCCATACAACCGATTGTTCAGATAAGAAACTTTTCGCAATTTCTACAGCATTTTAACAGCTGGAAGCTTCAAATTTCATCAAATGCTTACGTATATAGCATATGTTGTTGTCTGAAAAAATCAGAGATAGGTGGCATATATATTATTTATATGCATATAAACTGTCTTTTCTGCCCCTTTTTAACGACTAGAAGCTTTAAATTTCATCAAAAACTTACGTTTACGTCATATATTGTTGAGATAAGTGATTTCATGCAGACCGCAAAATCTGAAACTTTGCATCTCGCACAAAGTACCTACCAATTTTTTATTTGATATTTATCTTAAAAATAATTTGGGGCTTTTTGAGAAGAGATTCGTCGGCCTCTTATCGGTAAAAACCCATACCGACCAAGCGGGTTAGGGGGTTTAGAATATACCCGCGGCGGTATGCCTGTCACAAGAGGCGAATAAAATACGTAATTGATTCAAGGGGTTGTGTAGCACAACCCAATTGTCAACCTCGATAACACTCGCCAACAACAACAACAACTAGTAATTGTATTATAATTGGCGAAAGAGATTACTATCGCTGAGTTATCGATTTGTTATTGCCGAGTCTTCAGCTGCTTTTTGGTATTTTATAGCACGTCAATAACAAATTGGTAGCATTCCGGGAATAAATCGATAATTTTTCGGTAACAAACGATAGTTTTCAGGTTACAAATCGATAAAAACTCGATCACTCGGCGATAACCTTAGTTATCGATAGCAAATGTATGACAAATCGATAACTCTATATACATCTTTAAAAGTTCACCTTTAGCAAACCGAAAACTCGTCGATATGGGAAGGTTAACGCACCCAGAACGAGTCGATAAATAACCAATAGCTTATCGATAAAAAATTGTTATCAAACCGCATTTCTAATATAACATGTTTATCGCTAATACAACGACAACAACAACACTTATTTGACCTGATGCTTTCCACTTTGCACAGGGTATGAACTCTAATGTCCTCTTACTTCAAAATGCAAATGTGGCCAAGAAGAACATGTTAAATACCTTAAATTATATAGCTGTGAAATGATAAATACCAGCATTAAAAAAAATTATATCTCATCACTAGTAGTCATGTCAAAATATATACACATATATATGCGTGTATGAAGAAATCAGCTCACGCTAATAAAATGAAGTGTCTTAACACAATATATTTTCGCGCTTCCTTTGTAGCTGCCATTGAGAGGGATTAAACACATTTTTTTCATTCCTTTCATATTACTTAAATGGTCAAAGGATTTTTTATCTTTTAGTTGTTTTTACCGTGCTTCTTGCCCAAAACTCTCAGTTCACAAAACCAACAAAAAATTTTAAACAGAAAAAAATTCATAATAACAAATATTATGGCATATAAAAAAATGTGTAACCAAAAAACAAAAAAACAAAAAAAATGTGACAGTAACTATAAAAAATTTATAAAATACAAATAACTCGTCTTTAGTAGCGGTCGAGTTCATTTAGCAGCGTAAAAGCGCCCTTGCATGTGCAAAAGTAATGAAAAAAAAATTTAAGTAATAACAAGTAAGGAAGGTTAAGTTGGGGTGTAACCGAACATTACATACTCAGTTGAGAGCTATGGTGACAACATAAGGGAAAATAACCATGTAGGAAAATGAACCGAGGGAAACCCTGGAATGTGTTTGTATGACATGTGTATCAAATGAAAGACATTAAAGAGTATTTTATGAGGGAGTGAGCCATAGTTCTTTAGGTGGACGCCATTTAGGGATATCGCCATAAAGGTGGATCAGGGTTGACTCTAGAGTGTGTTTGTACGATATGGATATCAAATGAAAGGTATTAATGAGAGTTTTAAAAGGGAGTGGTGGTAGTTGTATATGTGAAGGCGTTTTCCAGATATCGACCAAAATGTGGACCAGGGGTGACCCAGAACATCATCTGTTGGATACCGCTAATTTATTTATATATGTAATACTTGCCAAGATTTCAAGGGTTTTTTATTTCGCCCTTGCAGAACTTTTTCATTTTCTTCTACTTAATATGGTAGGTGTCACAACCATTTTACAAAGTTTTTTCTAAAGTTATATTTCGCGTCAACAAACCAATCCAATTACCATGTTTCATCCCTTTTTTCGTATTTGGTATAGAAATATGGCATTTTTTTCATTTTTCGTAATTTTCGATATCGAAAAAGTGGGCGTGGTCATAGTCGGATTTCGTTCATTTTTTATACCAAGATAAAGTGAGTTCAGATAAGTACGTGAACTAGTTCAGTAAAGATTTGTCGATTTTTGCTTAAGTTATCGTGTTAACGGCCATGCGGAAGGACAGACGGACGACTGTGTATAAAAACTGGGTGTGGTTTCAACCGACTTCGCCCATTTTCGCAGAAAACAGTTAACGTCATAAAATCTATGCCCCTACCAAATTTCAAAAGGATTGGTAAATTTTGTTCGACTTATGGCATTAAAAGTATGCTAGACAAATTAAATGAAAAAGGGCGGAGCCACGCCCATTTTGAAATTTTCTTTTATTTTTGTATTTCGTTGCACTATATCATTACTGGAGTTGAATGTTAACATAATTTACTTATATACTGTAAAGATATTAAATTTTTGTTAAAATTTTACTTTAAAAAAAAATTTTTTTAAAAGTGGGCGTGGTCCTTCTCCGATTTTGCTAATTTTTATTAAGCGTACATACAGCAATAGGAGTAACGTTCCTGCCAAATTTCATCATGATATCTTCAACGACTGCCAAATTACAGCTTGCAAAAGTTTTAAATTACCTTCTTTTAAAAGTGGGAGGTGCCACGCCTATTGTCCAAAATTTTATAATTTTCTATTCTGCGTCATAAGTTCAACTCACCTACCAAGTTTCATGGTTTTATCTGTCTTTGGTAATGAATTATCGCTCTTTTTCGGTTTTTCGAAATTTTCGATATCGAAAAAGTGGGCGTGGTTATAGTCCGATATCGTTCATTTTAAATATCGATCTGAGATGAGTCCTCAGGAACCTACATACCAAATTTCATCAAGATACCTCAAAATTTACTCAAGTTATCGTGTTAACGGACGGACGGGCGGACGGACGGACATGGCTCAATCAAATTTTTTTTCGATCCTGATTATTTTGATATATGGAAGTCCATATCTATCTCGATTCCTTTATATATGTATGTACAACCAACCGATTATCCAATCAAACTTAATATACTCTGTGAGCTCTGCTCAACTGAGTATAAAAATGTGACAGTAACTATAAAAAATTTATAAAATACAAATAACTCGTCGTCCCTTGCATGTGCAAAAGTAATGATATTTAGTAATAAAAAATTGTACTCAACTTTGTTGGACAGCGAAAAAAATAGAAAGTGGTAAAGTGAACCGCGACTGCATATTAATATAATTTTTATACTTTTGCGAGACATATGTTTCCGTCTCGCATACACAAACACACGCTCACATACAATAACACTGGTTTACAGCCAAAATGCACCAGAGACGTCATTATAAAATTCCGAAAATCAAGGTTATTTTTAATTCTATGGTAACGTTTTTGAGATATTTACGAATAACCGTTTTTCAAAACACGCTATGATGGATAACTGCTGTTGGTTTCTCATAAGAGAAACCGCTCCTAATCTAAATAAGCGTCAAAAGAAGACACATAACTTTTTCAATTATCAAAACAAGATCATAGAGCTATGACAGAATCATATGTACATATGCTATTATTTGTAGGGTACTTAAGTTTTACTATATGGATATATTTACTTGAATACTTATAACTTTTGTATTTGTTGAATGAAAGCTTATTTTTTTTGTAATAAAACAAAGCTTAGAGAGAAAAAAAATCTGCAAAAAAATAAAAAGTTTTCGAGATCCATCCTCGCAAAATACAAATTTTTTTATATTTTTACAAAAAAAATTTAAAAAATCCGTAATGATTGTTCGTTATCTTTGAATCTGCAGGCCCTAGCAAAAAGTGTTGCATGCACAGTTTATAGCAAATTTTATAACCTTTTAAAAGCTTCAACCGTTTTGGAATTGCTCATTCGTTCTTGAAATATATATGATTAAATGGACCCATTTTTTTTTGTTTTTTTAAAAACGGCAATTCGTAAATATCTCAAAAACGTTACCTTAGTATTAAAAATAACCTTGATTTTCGGAATCAGGGGGTAATTTTACATAGGTATTTCATAATGGCGTCTCTTGTGCAGAAAAAAAATTTGTGATCCAGTGTAATCAACTTAAATAAATTGGCTCATATGCATAAGTGCGCTAGCGCGAGGCAGCAGGCAACAAAAACCTAGCACAAGTAGTTCATCAGCGTAAAATAGCATAAGACGTCCTTCAATGCTGACTTTTTTGCCCTCTCCTATACCCTCTTCTTTGTTTTGCTTTAACTCAATTCTAATTTTACCTTTTTACTATTCTAATTTTTTGTCCATACAATTTTTTTTATGTTGCCCATCATTCAGCATTCTTATGCATTTTTTGGTCGCTCATACGCCATGGCTGACAAGACATCAGCGTTGCCTGGCGGGCCTAGCTAGAAATACTCTATTCAATTTAATAATTTTTTCTTCGTTCGTTAAAACTTCAAAAAATACATTAAATAAATTTCATTTCATTTCATTCATTTCTCAACATCCGTGTGGCATATCTTAATAGTAACATTTTGAATTTTTCAAGTTTTTGAATGGCTTAAACGATTTGGCGCGTATCAGCGCACAGTGGGCTGTTATTTGTATGGTTGTGGTTTGATATGGGAACTTTTTACGTGAGTCAGATTGGCACACTGACAACATTCACACAGATGGATCTAAACTGGATAACAGGGTCGGAGGGGGTGTCTATTCGTAACGATTGGACATACAAAGATAGCTTCGCCTTCCGGATCACTGTATCATATATCAGCCCGAGATTGTGGCCATACAAGACGTTGTGGACTACCTTAGTCAGAAAACAGTCTCTCAGAAGCACATTTATATTTTCTGAGATAGTCAAGCAGCGCTGAAAGCCCCTGACCCTGTCACAACTAATTCTGAAACTGTAGTAGGCTGTCGCAGATCACTTAACGTGATGACTGCACAGTTTAATCTGCATCTGGTATGGGTTCCGGGGCTTGTAAGAAAGGGTACCTCCCTTACACTTTCGCCATCCTGGAGAGGTTGGACATGCCGCTCTCCACCTACAAGCTCTTGATAAAGGAAGCTCTACTGATGGAAGCGGGAGCCAGGTGGAAGCATCATGATGGACGCCACACGCCAAAACTCACATGGCCAGAATGGAATGAGAAGATATCGCGTGAGCTCCTCACCCTCCGTAAGAGAGATCTTTCCTTAGTTGTGGATCTTCTCACTGGTCACGTTTTGTTTTAGACCGCATGCGGAAAGTATTGGCGCTCCATTTAGTGATTATTGTAGAAGCTGCGGCAACGAAGAAGAACCTGAAACTGTTAGGCATCTACTCTCCGAATGCCGGTGCGCTCAGTAGAAGAAGGCAACGTTTTATGGGCAAGATGTTTCTCGTAAATCTGACTGATATACATAGCTGAGGTCAATACACGACGCTTAGTTAGCTTCACAAACTCAACGAAGTGATTTGATTAGGATAGTAGGAACAAATCCGTGTGGTTTTACAATGGGCCTATAAAGGCCTAGGTGTGCCGCTCCGATGCGGACGGCAGCCACTTGAACCTAACCTAACCTTACCCACGTGGCTCATAGCGGCTTTCTATAGAGTAGTTGACTTTGAGTTTAGTCAATTAGCACTTTTTTGTCAATTTAATATATCGAACTCAATATGCCGGTTAAGTCAACACTCAGTTACTCTCTCATTTCGACGACTGCATGCAATATCACACTGTTTCGACAACCAGTACAAAAACGCCCTGATCGAGAGTCTTCTTGAGGAAACTCTTGCTTTAAATTTTTTCAAAAACACTATATCAGAATTTGTTTGAAGAACTCCGCATTTAAGCATGTTATCAATAGCCAAAATGAATTGAATTTAAGCTAAGATACTGCGTTTTGCAACGAATTCTGGAATGGCGTATTCTCAGACCCAATTCTGAAATGGACGCTCCTCAAGAAATTCTGATATGGAACGTGTTTCCAATGTTTGGTCGTAAATTTATTTGACAATAAAAATAGCACATCTAGCAGTAGAAGTCTCGCCAATCTACTCCTGCAAATTCAGTTAAGAAACCGTTCTCTCTCTTATCTTACTGCGACATCTACTAAGCGCAGCAAAAATCACTGCTAAGATACAGTTAAAGTTAGTCAGTCACGGCGATTACTTCAAAGAAGTGTGTTGTGTGTTTTCAGACAGATCCGCTCCATTTATAGACTATACTTATGTGTTCTTACCCGGAAGTTGGTTCGATAACCAAAGTGAAATAACCCTATCAGAGCAATTTTCTCAACATATACATATCTCTACCGGCAATACCTCGTCGTGCTTATCTTTACTAAATATCCAGGAATGGTAAAGTGAAAATAGTCGCAAAGTAAATCTGGCCTGAAATGGTGACACGTGCTATGTATAGCTCCTATTAGGCCACCACTACTAAAAACAGTGAGGCTCAAACAATAAATTTTAAATGTGTGCTAAGTCAAGGCGGACGCTGTGGTATTATAGTAGCGCGATATGCATACCACACCGGGTTTAAGGCGCGGGAAAAGCAATATCAAAATCTTAAGAAAAAGTTCTTTCAAATAGAAAATTCATCAATGCTTGCAGATGCCATCGAGAGTCGACATTAGATATATCGGTCCCGTCAATTTGTAGGAAAAAATTAAAAGTAACACCACGCAAATTGGATGAGAAGCTCGGCCTAAATCTCCTCAGAGGTAAATCGCACCAATGATTTATTTTTTTTTAACTCAACCTCCGATAGACTTATCCTAACAATTAGCCTGAAGGAAACTTTGCCCTTTAGAAACATTGTTCTGGCGCTATAATTTTTGCAAAAGAAGCCCAATGTCAGTTTGATTTTGTAGCAAACAAACGCATAGCCAAAATATTGTGTATAGCCCTACTCCTCAAAAACCACTCCTAACCACAAAGAAGAGGATGACGATTTTTTATCAGAAGTCCTCAAGACCAATGAGACTCTTTTCTGTCTTAGTCGTGACATGAATGTTCTAGAGAAGGATAGTTTTCTGGGCCCTAAAAATGTGTTTCCCATTCACCAACAGTCATTGCATTCGTTCAAATTTTCTGTTGGAGAACTCAGTGGACTATTTTTCTTTGAGAACGCATCGGCCCACACAGCGCACAGTACAGAGCTGTGATAACCGACTTTTTTCTTCCTGATTTTGATCCAGGCACAATCGTTATTATGAAGGAAGATTTTCTGTGCTTAATAATCTCTCGTCATCTAAGCACTAACCAAACAGATCACTCGATTTAACCGCGGGAGACTGATATTATTTTTTTAAACGGTTTTATTTAGGTTGACTTGACAGGCTGGACTGCAATTTTTTTGTAATTCAAATTTAAGTAACTTCCCGATAAGCTACAAGCTTGATGCATGACAATGCAATAATAAGAAAAAATCGCCGCTAGGTGGCGCAAGGATCGAGATATTCACAAAAATCGTATTTATAGTCCGATTTGGCTCATATCTGGAAAACATAATACATACAAGAATAGAAAGCGACCTATGAAAAAAAAATCGCCGCTAGGTGGCACAAGGATCGAAATATTCACAAAAATCGTATCTGTGGTCCGATTTGGCTCATATTTGGAACACATAATACATACAGGAATATAAAGCGACCTATGATGCCCGATTTGGCTCATATTTGGAACAAATATTACATACAGTCCGGTAGAAGTGACATCAAAATATTTTGGAGCTGGAGGAGAGACAAGCATACGCGGCGCAGAGTCGAGTAGTCTTTGGAAGGATTATGTATCGATAACTTTGATTGTAACAAATTGTTAGGAAAGAGTCCTTGTAATAATGAGACACTAAATGAACTAAATAGAATGAGAAATAATAGGCAATTAAATAAAGACTAAAACCTTGAAAATAAAAAAAAATAAAAAAAAATAAGATTAAGTTAAACGGTTTTATTGAAAACAATACTTACATGAAGTAATAATAATACTAAAAGCTAGAAAATAATTAGGTAGGTCCTAGGTACTAACTAGTCATCACACTCCTCATCAATCTATGGCGGTGATCAGACAATTAAATAAAACCGTTGGACGCGTACAATTTCTATTGATAGTCATGTATAAGACCAACTGAACCTTAATCAGGTTATGTTACGCCTCACATTTTTAGACATTTCACGCGCCCAACGCTATCATTTAATTGTCTGAGCAACGCCCTAGATTGATGAGGAGTGTGATGATTAGTTAGTACCTAGGACCTACCTAATTATTCTCTAGATTTAGTATTATTATAACTTCATGTAAGTATTGTTTTCAACAAAACCGTTTAACTTAAAAATATTTGTTTAATAATTTTATTTTGTTGTTTTTTGAAAACGCGGACTTATGTGACAAACATCTGACTCTTGAAGGCGCTAATGTGAAGGTTTCCTTCAAAAATATTCATCATTTGCCCTAGTGTCGAATTCAGTGCATGAAGCAATTTTAGCCCACTGTGCAAAATTGTTTTGCGTCATTCCTCGTCACATATGTATGTACATTTGTATGTAAGTATTTTAGTCGGTATGCCTCAATGTATATAGTACATGTTCGTCAACACTTCAAATGCCATTCATGTATTGTAAAATATGACAATGAAATCCACTTTCCTACATACATAGATACAAACACACAGTAATACAAATGAGCGAATAATAAATAAATGTTTTGGAGTCGCATAATTGCATTTTCTTTCCTTGAGACAGTCAAAGCATTTTTTTTAATAGTAATGACTCTGTGGCAAAAGAGTGAGATGCGAGGATTGCTGATTTGTTCAGTTATTCAGGTGTATTGTGTCTGAGGTTAGTTCGACGTTGGCTTTCGTTACTCATTATGTCCCCACTTTTTGGCCGCTATGTGACTTGACTCTTCTGCTATTCGTTTATTTTTTTATTTTCTTTTATATTCTTCTTCTTGTGGCACTGTGCATTGTCTTCAATCGTATTTCATAAAGAATTTATGCCATTTCCCTTTCGGTTATCATAATACCTGTGCTTTGTGGGAATTCATTAATTTGTTTGGTTTGTTTTTTTGTTCTTGGATTTATTTCTATTTTTTTTATTTTTTATTTTGTTGCATTTGTAGTCGAACCTATTTTTGCATTTTAACTATGCAAATTTATAAATCTGTTTTATTTTTGTAGTATATGTTTGCTTCGCGTGTTATTACAATTGTTTTGTTGCTCTCTTCTTTCTTTATTCATACCTCACATTGCAAAATTTCCTAAGAATCGCTTTTCGTTGGCTAATTATTGTTTTGGTTGGCTTTTGACATGATACAACCAAAAATTAAAGTTAGTGTACTAATTGTTATAAATGTTTGCATTGTAAAACATAATTAAATGGTGACAGCTGATGTTTAATATTATTTTTTTTAACCAGTAATGCACAGTGTTGATGGATGTGCTGTTAGAGTTTTCGAGTAACGCCTTGCGGCTTTGGCGGCCATGATGCCTAAGATGAATATACATCTGTAGATTAGTAATACTGCCCTATTGTAAGCACCCTAGAAAAGAAGAAAGTGTGAAGGCAACATTTCACAAAACCTTGTGCTTTCCTCTATTACGGGCGATGGCATCACATTTAAAGATAATGTGGTCAGTCTCATCCGCTTTTTCAGACAAATTAGAAAGCTAGCAGATATGATGTTCAGTCTGCGCATTTGGCTCTAAAGTCTGCAGTGCCCTGTTTATATTCTGTCAACATTCTTTACTCCTTGTATGAAAGTCAGCAATCTCACAATTTTGTCTTTCGAAATTTCTGGCAATGTACATTTACAGCCTCTTGATGCTTCTCTGTCTTGACTATAATAAATAATCACAAAGTTCTGCACAAAAGCATTAATAGACAACGGAGTAACTGCTGTTCAGAACCCACTACCCTAATCCATGTCATTCAAGATTGCGAATACCTGACCTGGAAGAATGAGGCATACTTCCCAAGGAAAAAGTGAAGCTCGGTACTATTACCTTAAACAAACACCTGCTCCAAAGTCAGTTTTTCTGTATTCTGAAATGTTCGACTTCAATGTTGTGTATCAGGGAACTCAAGAGCCTCTTATGATAAAAGCAATAGTGACAAAGAGTACTGTGGTATCGAAAATACATTGCAGCCCTAGCAATATCAATTTTTCTTTGCTATACCACCACCATCGGGCCATCGTGTGCTTAATAATGATCGTCAAAATGATGAGCACTTGCAAGTGCAGATTAAAAGCCCTCATGGTCCAGAATAAAAAAGCCCTTATGGTCCGGAAGTATATGAAATTTGCAGTCAATTTGACATAATAAAGTTACTAATATTCAGGTCCTCACCTTCTGCAGTGGTCCTATATCTAAAAACGTCTACTGATAGCTAACGACACATAACATACCTAAGCATAAGGTTCTACACATGTCTCAAATGGCTCCATTTGTAGGCAGTGAGACCCTTTTTCTTATTCAGTGAAAATATTTTGTCAAAGCAACACAAACTCACAGAGAGCAAGAATACAAAAGAGCGACACTATTTAAGAAAGAAAACGCTATTAGTTGAATTGAAGCTCTCACACTTTTTTCGGTCATAAATATAAATAAATCCATTATTTCTTTGGCAAATGCCTTTTAAAAGCCAAGTAAACGTCGACGCTTTTATGCTTTGCAAAAGTGTGTGTCATTATTCCTTTTGAATCTTATGAGAACGCACATGCGTACATACATTTTTTTGAAAGTATGCTTTTGTGCATAAACAAATATTTAAATATATAAATAAGTGAATTTTATTATTTGCAAATATATGTTAGCTGTGATCTATGTTGTGGTCGTAAACAACAGCGAAAGCTATGCCAGTAATTTACGACAAATAGTTTGTATGTTTTAAGCAGGGAACGTTTTTAATAGTTATTTTCAAATTTACAAATCAAAAAGTCAGATAGATTGCATTGTTGAATACAGCTAAATAATACATGAGAGCTAAAGATTATATATCCGAAATTACTTTATTATTTGACTTTTTTGAAAAAAGTCAAAAGGTAACTTTAACAGTTGACGTTTATTATAAAAGTGAAAAGTTGACTTTTATTATAAAAGTTGAAAGAAAGCTAAAAGTGGACTTTTTTAATAAAAGTAAAAAATAAAAGTTAAAAGTTGACTTTTATTATAAAAGTAAAAAATAAAAAGTTAAAATTTGACTTTTTAATTAAAGTCACAAGCAATAGTTAGAAATTGATTTTATACTCAGTTGAGCAGAGCTCACAGAGTATACTAACTTTGATTGGATAACGGTTGGTTGTACAGGTATAAAGGAATCGAGATAGATATAGACTTCCATATATCAAAATCATCAGTATCGAAAAAAACTTTGATTGAGCCATGTCCGTCCGTCGTCCGTTAACACGATAACTTGAGTAAATTTTGAAGTATCTTGATGAAATTTGGTATGTAGATTTCCTGGGCACTCATCTCAGATCGCTATTTAAAATGAACAATATCGGACTATAACCACGCCCACTTTTTCGATATCGAAAATTTCGAAAAACCGAAAAAGTGAGATAATTCATTACCAAAGACGGATAAAGCGATGAAACTTTGTAGGTGAGTTGTACTTATGACACAGAATAGAAAATTGGTAAAATTTTGGACAATGGGCGTGGCACCGCCCACTTTTAAAAGCAGGTAACTTAAAAGTTTTACAAGCTGTAATTTGGAAGTCGTTGAAGATATCATGATGAAATTTGGCAGGAACGTTACTACTATTACTATATGTATGCTTAATAAAAATTAGAAAAAACGGAGAACGACCACGCCCACTTTTAAAAAATTTTCTTTAAAGCCTAATTTTAACAAAAAATATAATATCTTTACAGTATATAAGTAAATTATGTCAACATTCAATTGCAGTAATAATATGGTACAACAAAATACAAAAATAAAAGAAATTTTCAAAATGGGCGTGGCTCCGCCCTTTTTTATTTCATTTGTCTAGGATATTTTTAATGCCATAAGTCGAACAAAAATTTACTAATCCTTTGAAATTTGGTAGAGGCTTAGATTCTAGGACGATAACTGTTTTCTGTGAAAAAAGGGAAATCGGTTGAAGCCACGCCTAGTTTTTATACACAGTCGACCGTCTGTCCTTCCGCTCGGCCGTTAACACGATAACTGGAGCAAAACTCGATATATCTGTACTAAAGTCAGTTCACGTACTTATCTGAACTCACTTTGTATTGGTATAAAAAATGGCGGAAATCCTACTATGACCACGCCCACTTTTTCGATATCGAAAATTACGAAAAATGAAAAAAATGCCATAATTCTATACCAAATACGAAAAAAGGGATGAAACATGGTAATTGGATTGGTTTTTTGACGTAAAATATAACTCATTCAAGTTCGAATCGAGCTCAGGCAGAACAATAATTTTTTTCTAATGATAATTATTATTTTTTAATTTTTCTAAATTTGAAAAATGTATTTTGTTTTTGGAATGTAAGTAACAAAAACAATGTAAAATAACTTTAGAAAAAACTTTGTAAAATGGGTGTGACACCTACCATATAAGTAGAAGAAAATTAAAAATTTCTGCAGGGCGAAATCAAAAGCCTTTGGAATCTTGGCAGGAATACTATTCGTGGTATTACATATATAAATAAATTAGCGGTACCCTACAGATGATGTTCTGGGCACCCTGGTCCACATTTTGGTCGATATCTCGAAAACGCCTTCACATATACAACTACCACCACTCCATTTTAAAACCCTTTATTCCTTTAATTTGATACCCATATCGTACAAACACATTCTAGAGTCTCCCCTAGTCCACCTATAGAACTAAGGCTCACTCCTTTTAAAATACTCATTAACACCTTTCTTTTGATACTCATATCGTACAAAAAATTTCTAGAATCAGCCCTGGTCCACCTTTATGGCGATATCCCTAAATGGCGTCCACCTATAGAACTATGGCCCACTCCATCTTTAAATACTCTTTAATTCCATTTTACACATGTCATACAAACATATTCCAGGGTTACCCTAGGTTCATTTTCCTACATGGTGGTTTTCCCTTATTTTGTCTCCATAGCTCTCAACTGAGTATGTAATGTTCGGTTACACCCGAACTTAGCCTTCCTTACTTGTTAATATAAAAGTCAAATAATTGCTTTTAAAATTTTGACTTCTATTTTGACAGTCGGAAAATTACTGTTAAAATTTTACTTTTACTCCTAACGTAACCGTTACGATCCCCCGCTCGGGTGATTTGTCTATCCGCTATTTGCCTTTTTGTAACTAAGACAATTTGTTTTACTATTACGCGAAATTCAAGTGCATTTATTCCTTTTTTTGTTAAAGGCAATTTTTATTTATTCAGCTAAGCCATGATATGAATTTGCCTTTAGTGCGTAACACCACACGTGCTTCTTAGCTGAAGTATTAAGCTTTTCGAAAACTATTTACAGCTTCCTCCTTATTTAGATAAGCATTTTACGAACATCTCGGCAGGAAACACTTTACAAATAAAATCGTACATTTTTTGTATTTTTCCAAATTACAAACTCATCTTTTTGCTCCTCTTTGTGCTTCTATTAGTTCTTAGCCACCAGTTCTTGGTGCACGTGATTGATTTATATTCATGCATGTGAAATGATAAAAATCATTATCGTTATGTTTTCTTCCTTCTTTAGTATTTTTTGGCAATATTTTCTGTACGCAAGTGGCTTTTTCTCTTGATTGCCAATGTAGGAAGAGGAAACGTTTTGGCTTGAGCTCAATTAAATTGCCAGATTTATTGTAACGGCCATTCAGAAGAAGACATATCAAACTTATACTAAGGCCTTATCGTCGGTCTAATGGAAGACTACCACATTTCGTTCAGCTCCTTGCTTAGAAAAGTGCTAGTCTTCCATGCAAGCATGCCAAATATGTTAGTCATCTAAAAAGCTCTAAAAAAATGTATAAAAAGTTGGACATTTTTAATAAAATTTTTTAAGTACGCTTTGTTAATTATACATATTTATTAAACTTACATTCTACTAACTACACATACATAACCATGATTTGCCTAAAAGACCTCTTCGGTGCAACTTTTTTCTTTAAACGCTAACTGGTGTTGGGCTATTCTCTAAGTATCTGCAGGTTTAAGCCGACAACCTTTTATTGAAAGGTTTTTTTTGTAATTTCTGCTTTCCCCGGGAATTTAACCCAGGACCGTTGGTGAGGTGGGCGGAGCACGTTAATGCAACACAACCGCGACCACCACATCGGAATTATTTTTGGGAAAATTTCGAGGTTGTTGTCATAGTTTTGAGACATTTGCCGATTCCTTAAAGTTAAAACTTCTGAAATAGTTATTGGCTCCGAAAAACACCTGCTCCTGGAAAAATACCTGGTTCCGAAACAGTACACGAGTGCCAAAAAGTAGCAGGCTCCAATAAAATATCCGAGTTTGAAAAATTAACTGGTTCAAAAAAAGTATTCTGATGTCAAAAATTAGGCCATTAAAAAAAAATACCCGGCTCCGAAAAATATACTCGGGATTAGAACAGTAAATAACCGGTTCTAAAAAATTCAACGGTTCCATTCTTTATTATTTTCTGTACGGGGTCTGAAACAGTAACTGATTTCAAAAAAATAAACGGTTCTCACAACCGTTCAGAGAAAATATCGGTGCTTCCGAAAGTAACCGGTTCAGGGAAAATGCCAGGCCTTTGAAAGTAAACGGTTCGGAGAAAACTCCAGTTTCTTTGAAAGTAACCTTTTCCAAACAACCGTTTTTTAGAAATCAACCGGTTCTTCCAAAGTAACCGGTTTAGAGAAAATACCAGTTCCTTTGAAGGCATCCAGGTTTAAGAAATTTACCGGTTCTTGGAAAGTAACCGCTTTTTAGAAATTAACCGGTTCTTCGAAAGTAACCGGTTTAGAGAAAATAACCGGTTCTTCGAAAGGAACAGGTTCATAGAAAATAACCGGTTCAGAAAAGGTAACCGTTTGTGAGGAAGTAACCGGGTCCGGAAAAGTAACCGATATTGCACGTGACGCTTTAGAGCATCTCAACCCTTCTCGATAGGGGCAACACTGTGGGAAAATCTTCGGGAAGTCAGAATGCCTTGTTAGGGCAACAAATTTGTTGTGAAACAATCGATAATATAGAGAGCTCTCAAGGTCATTGTGGTAATGATTCAAAAGTAATAACTATAAGCTTCGTTCTAACTTTTATCCGGAACTTAGCCGCAAAACACGCACTAAAAATATTCATATTTATCGCCTCGTCGAGTCACATTAAGGCTCATATCTCCAAAAATGTTTGAGATATTCTAATAGCAGGCGCCCTGATTCTTTTTCTGGTCTACCAAAGCTTCTTTTGGCTTTTAAGTCCATGATTCTAAGCTGAATATCTATGTCATTCCGCACAAAAGAGTTTGATTTAGTTCGTATTAAGATAGGTGGTCAAGACTAACGATGCTCTCGATCTCAGAAGGCCTTCCTAGGTAATGGCGATCACGGAGAAGAGCAGACTGAATACAACTAATCACTATCATCTTTAATTAACACTGAACTGTGTCGGGCCGTTGGGCTATCCCTATTTCTTGGGAACTAACGCCGATTGAGAACACCAAGGAGGTTCTAAACCATTTGTGCTACACAACTGAGTCGGGTTTTCCCTTCCTCCGCATCCCAATACAGCTGACGATTTGAATACTTTCTGAGTCGGAGCGTCTTATTTATTCTTATGACTTGACCTAGCCAACGAAGCCTTTGTGCTTTTTTTCGTTTCCACTATGTTCACATCTGCTTGAAGCGCATCATTATACCACATTCGATACTCCGGTGCGCATCATTGACAAGATCATTAATCTTTAGAAGAACTTTTCTCTCGAATACTCCAAGAGCCATTTCATCTTTTCTCGATATCGCCCATGAGCGACTTGAAGAACGTGTTTTTGACTTTACCTCTTAGCCCTCGACTCCATCCAAAGTAGTACTTGTGGTCAAGACTGTTTTTGCTCTTAATACTGCTTAGGGGAAGTCCTTCGCAATTTCGAAATTTAAACTTGCTTACATTTTTAGTAGATTCTTTGCAAATTCTATTTATTTAACTCCAAACTATCTAAATGAATGTATATTTTTAGGCTATAAAAACAAAAACATATTTTTTGCATAGTTTTAGGCGCACTGTAGACAGTTTAATGGCATTGTTTAATTGTCAACTTGCAGCTTCGCGCGCGAAGAGGTTCAAAGTAATTTCACACTTGCTGCTTTCGCCCAAAATTTTCGTTATAAAACTTTAAATAAAAAAAAATGTTGTTTATAGTTAAAACTTGTTATAGTTTGTTGTTAAGAGACATTACGTTGCCCTTTCCGTTAAGCACTTATTGTTGCTATTGCAATTGTGGTCGCAGTACATCAAGATTTAAACAACTACCATAAAATATACGCAGTGAGAAATGATACTCGCAACGACCAACCAACCTTTCTCTTTGGCTGGGACAATCCACTACATAAGTAATACGCATTCAAATTTATTAGCTCGTTTTTACAAATTGTGTGTGGCATTTAAAGTGATATTGCAAGTGGCATACTGCTCGCAATTTTCATTTATTATTTATGCCACATTTTGGAACAAAAAAATATGCTTCATGCTATGCGTGTGGAAGTTATGACGGGTGGCGGCTCTGTAGCCAACACGAATGCCATTTCGAGAGTAGCAAGCTGTTTGTGCTTGGCCCTTACAAATCACTGCCTTCTTTCCCATCATCATCATCATACATTTTTTTTATCCTTGTAATCCTATTTTCACTGACCTGTGCCAGCATTTATTCGTAGTCCATTCTTGTTCATGTCCGCAGGGATGACTTTAAACCGAAGTTATGAGATTTCGACTATTTTACTTTGTGTGCATGTTGTATCGTTGCTCTGTGGTTCTCTACTTTTTTATTTATTTTATTTTTTCTTCTCCATATCACATTTATCACAATTAGCATGACTAAATTAACAGTTGTTAAAAAGCAGCACGGACATTAAAGAATTCATGATTTGTTGAGGTGCAAAAGGACACTACCTTTTTGATATAAAAAAAATTTTGGTATTAAGCGACTCTCGAGCTATTTCAGCCTAGGCGTACTCCACTATTTTGTAAGTGTCTTTGCAACTTAGTTGAATACTTCCGTACACTTAAACTCCTTTTTCCATATCCTTACAGCTCTTCTTTGCTCCCTCTAGTTTATAATCCGTCAGCTTCTCAGTCGCCCTGAGCTGCACAAATTTTGGAATAAGGAATAAAAAAATCAACTCAGCTGGAGTTCGCACTTACTCATAGTGCGGACGGTAACAATATTGAGTTGTGAAATAATAAAATCTTTCCCGTTTTCATTGACAGTGAGCGCGACGCTGACATGAGCCTTCGCACTTTGTTTACTTTTTTCGAACTCTTGCTGAGGTTTGTACACTTTTTTCCACATGGAATTGTGTGAGCATATTGCGTGCAGGCTTCCTGCTAGAAATTTTGTGCCTGGTCACCATTAATCATCCGGGGCACATCAATATAGGTGTGATAAAATCCTGATAGAGCGTTATTCTTTGTTCGTAGATGTCTTTACTTTCAATTTCCTGCTAAGTTCAAAGTAGCACTTGTTGGCAAAAGTGATTCTCTTTTCTCATTGTGTTTCGCTGTTAATGGTGGTTTCCTGAGAGATAAAGTCTTTCATATTATGTAATTTATACTCATCAGCAGTGACGTAAATATCAAGGTGCGAATGCTCCCATTCTTTCTTTCATGATAACAAATATTTTGTATTTGTTCTCGCTCACGGTACTGCAGGACCCAAGTTTTTATACTCAGCTGAGCAGAGCTCACAGAGTATATTAATTTTGTTCGCATAACGGTACCCCGTAACGGCATAAACTAATCGAGATAGATATAGATCTATATCAAAATGATCTGGGCGAAAAAAGAAATCATTTAGCCGTCCGTCCGTCCGTCTGTCCGTAAACACGATAACTTGAGTAAATTTTGAGGTACCTTAATGATATTTGTGTATCAAGTTCCTGGGCTCTAATTTCAGATCGCTATTTAAAATGATCCTAATCGGACTATAACCACGCCCACTTTTCGATATCGCCAAATTTCGAAAAACCGAAAAAGTGCGATAATTCATTACCCAAAAACGAATAAAGCGATGTAACTTGGTACTGGTTGACTTATGCGATAGAAAATTAGTAAATATTTGGACAATGGGCCGTGGCACCGCCCACTTTTAAAAGACGCAATTTAAAAGTGTTGCAAGCTGTAATTTGGCAGCTGAGTATGTAATGTTCGGTTACACCCGAACTTAGCCTTCCTTACTTGTTGTCTTTTGTCATCGTTTCGTCTCCGTGTTTTGAACAGCTCAGTGCGTAGTTCGTCATTACCGCCGCTTCGTTATTTTTCATTCGTCATGTTGACACTCTAACTCGTGATAAAAAAGAGGCGGAACCTACATATACTCCGCCATCAACGATTAGGGTATGTTTCGTTGGTTGTTGTTGTATCGATAAGGTTATTCCCCGAAGGCTTTGGGGAGTGTTATCGATGTGGTGGTCCTTTGCCGGATACAGATCCGGTACGCTCCGGTAACACAGCACCATAAATGTGCTAGCCCGACCATCGCGGGAACGATTTGTATGGTCACATTAAACCTTCAGGCCATCCCTTCCTCCCCCACTCCCAAGTTCCATGAGGAGCTTGGGGTCGCCAGAGCCTCGTCTGTTAGTGAAACAGGATTGGCCGCGGATAGGTGAGTTTAATTGGGTTTGGAGAAACTATAAATTGCGCTGGCAACCTGAAGGGTTGCGATACACAGCTCCTTGAATCTGGTATTTTAGTCGCCTCTTACGATAGGCATACCCACCGCGGGTATATTCTGACCCCCTAACCTGCTGGGGTTTCGTCATCGCGCTCGCTATCTACCATGAGAAGAATTGCCCCCTCCACATCTTAACCGCACTCCGTACGTCCGCTATCTTCATTCCTCGGGAATTGCTGCGGTTTTTACAACTTCCGTCATCCGCTAGTTCTAATAGAATTTTCGCGCATTATTTCTATCATCCAGCTCCTGAAGCTCCTCTTTCTCATGCCGTTCTGCTTGAAGTTTCTTTCTTCCAAGTGAGAGTAGATTGGTGTACTGTTTTATGCTGGAACCTGATATCACAGATGACCTGGTTTCGATTGCGGGCGATGTCGATCAGCTTCAAAACTCATTGCGAGATGTTATATCATGCAGGCTGAATTATCCGACTGTAGAACCCCTTTTTTACCCGCCCTGGCGTTGAAGTTGCCAAGAATGTTTGTGATATAATGGCCGGCGCAATCACCGGTTCTCTATTCTAGATTTTCAAAGAAGGTGTCCTTATAAACGTGAGTTGTATTTCGGCATCAGTTTTGAGATTGTTGAGGATAGTTTTGATACTTCTAGAATATAATTCAGGGATTGTTTTTGTCATCATTCGGATTGTTTTCTGGATCGATTCTTTGAATTCTTATGGCATTGTATTCAAGATGACTTCGGGGCTATTTCCTTTAAAATGTATGCCCTCTAGATTTATCTTGAGCATTGGCTATCTATTAGCCAAATTCCATCGAAATAAGTTCTGCCGTTCTGGTGTGATTGAGTCCCAAAATCAATATCGAATCATCCAGATATTCCTAACTTTCATGATTCAAATAGTTTTGGTTTATATAACTTTGAAAAGGTTGCCAGTTTTCGAGTTACTTAAGAATTATTTCGGGATCATTCCGAGTCTATTTCCGAATTGTTTTAAGGCTATCTACGGATCATTTCACGGCTTTCCCTGGGTTACTTCGGGGTAGTTTTGAGGCTTTTTCTGGATCACTATAGGACTATTTGGGATCATTTTTGGGCCATTTCAGGATCATTTTGGGGTTTCTTTCAGAACCATATTGGGGGTTATTTCAAGAATGATTTCGGGAAAATATTCCGGTTAACTTCAGGACCATTTAGGTCATTTCGGGACCATGTTCGGAATAAATCCTGGACTATTTCTAGATTCTTTCAGGACTGTTTCAGGTTGGAATCGTTTCGGAATATTTCGGACGGTTTTGGGAATGCTATCATAGTTTCAGAACGTTGTGATAGTTTTGTGGTTGTTTTCGAGATAATTTCGATTTCAATTTTCGAATATCTGCGTTTGTTTATAGTGTTTTCGAGATTTTTTCGGGACTATTTACCAAATTTTCGGAGCCATTTCGCGCTATTCGAGAATCTATTGAGGATCACGGAATTTTTGTGAACCTTCGTTATACATATAGAGATTGTTTTCAAAACTTTTTCACAACATTTAGGATGATTTCGTAAAAACTGTTTCAGGGCAGTGGATCATAGCGGGTTTATCTTAGGAATATTTCGCGAACGTGTGCGTTACAATTTCGGGATTGTTTCGAGATTATTTTCTGGTATGTATCGGAACTGTTTTAGGATCATATCGGGATGTATAGCAATAATTTTGTGTTGTACTTTCTTCGTGCGAACTAGTACGGGGGTATAGGCTAGTTAATATCGAAGTTCTCGAGTTTTTGTGGCGAAAGTTAAGTTAGGTTCGATCACCCATTTATATTATAAAAATATTTTCTAAATATTGTAATAAGACATTAGGGGAACTTATCTAAAAAATTCTTGACATCGTGTTTATTCTCGGCTGATGTCTTTATAAAATGAGATGTGGTCTTCAATATCTCCCTGTAACTCTTATTATTTTCTGAATTTTTCCCAATGGGTCTCTTGGATGTGCTGTTTGTAACGCTCGGTGTTACTGAATAATATAAACATAAAAAAAAACAAAGCAACCACAAATGCTAATGAAATATTTAACGCAAGTTAAAAAGTTAAAAGTTTTTACATTCAGCCAAACCAATTTGACAATATAAACAATGAAATGCACTCTGTGCTTTGTTTTACGTCATCTTATTGTTCCAGCTACGTGGCGCTAGCAAACCTGACAATAGAGTTTCATTACGAAGCAGTACTTCATTAACAATTTAAAACGTTTATATACCAACTGTTCCAAATATCATAACGGTGAATGCGTAACGTATAAAATTACTTCGACATATTTCCATTCTGAGTTATTTTTGTCGTGATTGAGTAATTGACACTTCATACTCATCTATAAAGTGATGGTGTGCTTAAAGCACAAAAAACCAAGTGTACGGGCACACAAAAAACACCAATCACTAAAACCAACAACAACACAACCTTCCACACACACACACACACACAAATCAGTTTATTGGTCCTTTGGAGGAAATGACAAATTAGTCGTGTTATAAAATAAAAACTACAAACCGGCAACTTTATTATTGCTGTTGTGAAAAGTTGTTGGTAATTTGTATAACGACTATTTCAATTGTTGTTCTTGTTTTTTTTTGCTTGCCAACAAGCAGTTTTTATTGCGAAAATTTCGAACTTCGTTTTATAAGCAACAAAAACAAGGAAGATATTACTTATACACGCATTAATACAGGAATCAATTCGAATGTGTCGTAGAGTGAGAGAGTGAAGAGTTGGTAGGTGGAAGAAGGAAACAATCAACACACGCACATTCGTTCAATCGTTGACATACGTCCTTGTCTGTTGCGTTGTCTCGTTACATGTCTATCCACCCGTCGTGTTGGGTAATAAAAATCACGTATTGGCTCCGGTTGTTTGGCAGTGATTATTGTAGTTCTTTTTTTTTAAACTTTTCCACTTATAAAGTTGTTGGTAGTATTTGGCAGTTTATTGAAATTATTTGCATTACTCTTTGGAGGTTTTACAAACTTTTTTATACTCAGCGTGCTTTGCACACAGAGTATATTAACTTTGATTGGATAACGGTTGGTTGTACAGGTATAAAGGAATCGAGATAGATATAGACTTCTATATATCAAAATCATCAGCATCGAAAAAAATTTGCTTGAGCCATATCCGTCCGTGCGTCCGTCCGTTAACACGATAACTTGAGTAAATATTGAGATATCTTCACCAAATTTGGTACACGAGGTTATCTGGACCCAGAATAGATTGGTATTGAAAATGAACGAAATCGGATGATAACCACGCCCACTTTTTATATATATAAAATTTTGGAAAACACAAAAAACCTGAATATTTAATAAATAATACACCTAGAATGTTGAAATTTGACATTTGGACTGATATTGAGACTCTTGATAAAAATTTGAAAAACATTTTTTAAATGGGCGTGGCACCGCCCCCTTGTGATAAAATCAATTTTACAAATATTATTAATCATAAATCAAAAATCGTTAAACCTATCGTAACCAAATTCGGCAGAGAGGTTGCCTTTGCTATAAGGAATGCTTCGAAGAAAAATTAAATTATATAAAAGATTTTTTAAAGGGCCGTGACGAATAAAATAAGCCATAGCTTTGCAAAAAAGAGCTTTATATCAATGGTATTTCATTTCCCAAGTGGATTTATAACGATAAATAGGAAAAACTTCAAATTTTTAAAAATGGGCGTGGCACCGCCCATTTTATGAATAAACAATTTTCTATATTTTCCGTAGCCATAAATCGAAGAAAAATTAACATATCGTAATGAAATTGTGTACATATATTTTCGTTATAGCAGAAAATATTTCTAGTAAAAATGGACGGGATCGGTTAAAGACCACGGCAACTTAGATATAAAACAAGTAAGGAAGGTTAAGTTCGGGTGTACCGAACATTACATACTCAGCTGAGAGCTTTGGAGACAAAATAAGGCACCATGTAGGAAAATGAACCTAGGGTAACCCTTGAATGTGTTTGTATGACATGTGTATCAAATGGAAGGTATTAAAGAGTATTTTAAAAGGGAGTGGGCCATAGTTCTATAGGTGGACGTTTTTTCGAGATATCGCCGTAAAGGTGGACCAGGGGTGACTCTAGAATGTGTTTGTACGATATGGATTTCAATTAAAGGCATTAATGAGGATTTTAAAAGGTGGTGGTGTTAGTTGTATATGTGAAGGCGTTTTCGAGATATCGACCAAAATGTGGGCCAGGGTGACCCAGAACATCATCTGTAAGGTACCGCTAATTTATTTAACAGTATTCCTGCAATGATTCAAGAGCTTTTGATTTCGCCCGGCAGAACTTTTTTATTTTCCTCTACTTAATATGGTAGGGGTCACGCCCATTTTACAAAGTTTTTTCCTAAAGTTATATTTTGCGTCAATAAACCAATCCAATTGCCATGTTTCATCCCTTTTTCATATTTGCTATATAATTATGGCATTTTTTAAATTTTTCGTAATTTTCGAAATCAAAAAGTGGGCGTGGTCATAGTCGGATTTCGGCCATTTTTATACCAAGATAAAGTGAGTTTAGATAAGTACGTGAACTGAGTTTAGTAAAGATATATCGATTTTGCTCAAGTTGTCATGTTAGCGGCTGAGTGGAAGGACAGACGGTCGACTGTGTATAAAAACTGGGCGTGGCTCCAACCGATTCCGACTTTTTCACAAGAAATATTTATCGTGCTAGAATCTAACCCCCTACTAAATTTCACAAGGATTGGCTAAATTTTTGTTCGACTTATGGCATTAAAATTATCCTAGACCCATTTTGAAATTTTCCTTTAGTTTTGTATTTTGTTGCACCATATCATTACTGGAGTTGAATGTTGACATAATTTACTTACATACTGTAAAAATATTAAATTGTTTGTTAAAATTTGACTTTAAAAGAAAATTTTTTTAAAAGTGGGCGTGGTCGTTCTTTGATTTTTATAATTTTTATGAGGCATACATATAGTAATAGGAGTAACGTTCCTGCCAAATTTCGTCATGATATCTTCAACGACTGCCAAATTACAACTTCCAAAACTTTTAAACTACCTTCTTTTAACAGTGGGCGGTGCCACGCACATTGTCCAAAATTTTACTAATTTTCTATTCTGCGTCATAAGTTCAACTCACCTACCAAGTTTCATCGCTTTATCCGTCTTTGGTAATGAATTATCGCACTTTTTGTGTTTTTCGCAATTTTCGATATCGAAAAAGTGGGCGTGGTTATAGTCCGATTTCGTTCATTTTAAATAGCGTTCTGAGATGAGTGCACAGGAATCTACATACCAAATTTCATCAAGATACCTCTAAATTTACTCAAGTTATCGTGTTAACGGACGGACGGACGGACGGACATGGCTCAATCAAATTTTTTTTCGATACTTATGATTTTGATATATGGAAGTCTATATCTATCTCGATTCCTTTATACCTGTACAACCAACCGTTATCCAGTCAAAGTTATTATACTCTGTGAGCTCTGCTCAACTGAGTATAACAAGTTTTAAAAGGGTGGTAGGTTAAGATAATAAGCTATAACTTAGCAAAAAATAGTTTTGAATCAATGATATTTCACTTATCAAGTTTTATTGTAAGAGGTAATGGGGAGACATTTTTTTTAAACGGGCGGTGCCACGTTTTATGTAGAAAAGTAATTTATCTGAAATTAAATGTACAATTGAAGCTCACGCTGAGTATATAATGTTCGGTTACACCCGAACTTAGCCTTCCTTACTTGTTTTTGTATAATTTTGCATCAATAAGTGTATTGAGCTACGCGCACCAGGCACGTAATTAAATACAGTTATTGGCCATTCGATTTGGAACACTTTGGCTTCAAGATCTAAATTACTTGAGTAACAATAGAAAAATAGGATTTACTTTGCATATGTTAAGGATGGAATTTATTGATCTTAGACCCTTTACCTAGCCTCTTACTTTGAAATATCTGTCAGTTTATATGATAGAAGTTCGAAAGCTATGACTTCTTTAAATATAAAATTTTGGTTTTCTATACTCGGAGTGTTTGCCAAAAAACTGCCGAGGAGTGACCCCCCCTTAGAGTGGCAAAACTTATTTTCTTCATCAGGGATTGTCATCTCTCTCTCACGATGTACCAAGTCTTCAGCCCTCTATCCCTGTCTTGAAACCTTCCGTCATCCGAAATATGTTTTGGTAAAATTTTCAGCCATTACTCTTATAGCCACTATCCGAAGCTCACTCCGTTCTTCGTCACATTTTTTTTATGTAATGAGATGTCTCTTCGCTCTCCTCTGTCTCGTGAACGCTCCCATAATTTTTTGTGCTGAAACCTGTTATGACCGTATTTCTAGCCGCGTCGAAGTCAATCAGCCTCAGCCCGTTAAAAAATATGGACTGTAAGAGCAAAGCAACCACCCTTGCTTACTCTGGCGTTAAAGCTGCCAAGCATAATTTTCATGTCATGTCGGGCATTCTCGTACGTCTTTTCTAGTTTCTCATAAAAGGAATTATAATGCGCATCAGCTGCCACATTAACTGATATTCTAACGCATGTAAATCTTCTTGAAAATGCTCGCCTTGATGCGGATTATAGCGAGTCGGTTTAGCCAGGAACGTCAGTACTTGGCTGTGCTGTCTCCTTCTCAGCTTCTTCGGCTAGGTCCATGTAATACCCACTGGGCCCATTGTAATACCTTATACGGTCTCAAAGAGGACCCCTACCGTGCCTAAAGCGGGTCTAACCACCTCGTGGAAATTATAAATTTTGCTAGAGCCTTTATTTCATAGGTAGAGACCTCAGCGAGGTCATGTAGAAAAGGTTAACCAAGGATGTCCAACCTACGCCTACTAAGCGCTGGACAATGACAGAGAAGGTGCTGGACACTCTCTTCCTCTTCTGTACATCTTCAGCTGCGACATAGTCGAAGGTCGTTGCCCCCATTCTAGCACCATGCGTGCCCATTAAGCAATGCCCTGTTAGAACCCTTATCAGGGACGATAGAACTGATTTGTTTAAAATCAGAAGCGCTCCTGTTCGCCCTCTGGCAAACAGTGCGAAATTTTGGATAGTGTCCCTTCCACTAGGCTGCAGAGTTTGCGGAAATTTCCCCCGCATATGACGCAGATGTCATCTGCATACGCGATCACTTGGTGACCTTCTGATTCCATGAGGCGTAGTAGTTGGTTGACGGTAACCACCCAAAGTAGCGGAGAGAGAACACCTCCCTGCGGAGTGCCTCTGCCGACCGGTTTGCGGATCACGCACCCACCTAGCTCAGTTGTAATCTGCCTACGGCGTAAGCAGATTGTATATAAACTCCACCAGGCACGCGTTCACCCCCAGATCGGTCAGCGCCGAGGTGATGGCCTTCGGGAGAACGTTGTTGAAGGCACCCGCTATATCTAGAAATGCCACCAATGTGTATTCCTTGAGGTCTAGTGACCTTTCAATAACGGATACCAGTGAGTGCAAGGCCGTGTCAGTTGACCTGTCCTTAGTATAGGCGTGCTGAGCTTGCGAAAGAAGCGGCGGCTCAATCCTCCTCCTGATGTAGTCCTCTAGGAGTCTTTCCAGTGCTTTAAGCAGAAAGAAGATAAGATTATACGCCTATAATCATTTGGTTTAGAGTGGGAGGGTTTCCCTGCCTTGGGGATAAAGACCACGTTGACTTCCCTCCACGATACTGGTACGTAATTGAGCCTAAGACAACCTATAAACATCCCTTTTATCCAGGGGCCTTATAAGTTCAGCAGTATACTGTAGCTGAGCCGAAAAAATTCCATCCGGCCCCGGCAATTTATAGGGCTTGAAGGTCTGTAAAGCCCAATCTATCCTTTTATCATCTGCGATTTCGTTTATCAGCTGATCATTAGGTGAACCTCCGCTGACAATACTTGAAGACACGCCCGCACTTGCTGGGAAGTGTGTAACCATTAGCAAGCTTATGGTTTCAGCGCTGGAGTCCGTCAAGTGCCCATCCGGCTTTTGGACGTAACTTAGCTGAGTTGGAGATTTCGATAGCACCTTCCTTAACCGGGAGGCCGCGGATGTGAATTCAATCCTGCCGCAGAAATCCTTCCAGGAGGATCGCTTTCCATTTCGGATCGCTTTTGTATATATATTTATTTTCGCTTTATAAGCAGCCCATGAGGATTCATGTCCATCATGCTTTGCTTTATTAAAGGCCGCCCTACATGACTTCCTAAGCTTGTCAAGATCGGACGACCACCATGGTGGTTTGTGAGTTTCCAAAAGCTTTTTAGTCGGGCAAGCCCTATCTAAAGCATTCCTACAATTATGACTGAAATTATTTACAAACACGTCTAACTCCTCCTCGCTTTCTGGGGCTCGCACCTCTTCAGATAGCTTCTTACCTATTATCTTTTTATAGTAGCCCCAGTTCGTTCTTCTAATATTTTGTATGTACTAGGACTTGTGTGCGCCTGTGATATAGAAAAGTTTATATACCTATGGTCAGAAAAGGAGTGTTCCTTTAGAACTCTACATGAAACGATCAGGTCGCTGAAAGAGTCTGTTTCCAGGGTTATGTCAATGACATCTTCTCGGTTCCTCGTAATGAAAGTGGGATCATTTCCCCTATTACATATACTTAGATTAGTGCCTAGAAGATAGTTAAATAAAGAGTCACCTCGGTCATTGTAGCACTGCTGCCCACTGGGCGTGATGAGCATTGGCGTCGCCTCCGAGTAGGATGAAATCGTTTCGTGGATTTGCCGCTCTCACGAACTCCCTGAAATTATCTGGTGGTAATGAGCCTTGGTGATCGTGCGCTAGGTAGAAGGAAGCAATTTTAAAGCTCCTCCCTAGCACCTCTCGACGCTAAGCGCTGTCAGATCCCCATCGCTAAAATTGGGTAGAAGAAAAACATTAAGAGTAGACTTAGCCAATATACATGTGCGAGGCTTACCCTTTTCCTGAGCGCTATAAAGCTTATATGTTGGTGTCCGCAGGCCACAGATCCTATTGCCAGCGAGCCACGGCTCCTCGACTAGTACGATGTCTACCACACCTGAAGACAGGTGCAGTAGGAGTGCAGCTGATGCTGCTTTGCAGTGATGCAGGTTTATTTCGAGGACCCGAATCCCTGTTTGTTGCGCTCTCCTCCGTGAACGTCGCGTCCGAATCGCCATCCTCCAGAAGCTGACCCTCAGAGTACAACCCTCTGAGAGCCAAGCTTCTGCTCGAGCCTGATGAAGCGTAGCACCAGCTTCTTCGCCCTCGTCTACCTCCATCTCGTCTTCACTGGGGGAGTTCAACCACCTCCGTACGAGACGCAAGGTTTACCAAGGCTTCAACGTCAGCCTTATAAACCTTAAGGCTTATATTCTTGAAGCCGCAGCTTACCCTGAAATCTGCCTTTTCAACGCTTCGACGTTTTGCGCTGTCGAACAGCAGGACTATCTGCATCGTGGCCCGTTCAGTCTTCTCCACGTTAACCACATTCCAGTTCTGGGTCGGTAGACCCGGGTTGTACTCCTGGAGCAGCTCCAGGATATCAGCTGGGTCCGTTGGTGTCACTGGAACCCAGGCTCTCGCCCTTGGTCATGAGGGGATATCACACGCCTCCACTACCTTGAGACGCGCGCCCGGATACACCTCACCTATCAGTAAGACGGCGGCTTTGTAAAGCTTCGCCGACCTGGCGTCGTCACATGCAATCAGTTTAATATTGCCCTGGAACCACCCCGCATCGGTATAAGAAGGCGGCGGACCAGGGTTGTCTTTTTTGACCTTAACGGCCACAGTAGCGTGCGCTGCCTCAATCCACTTCCACTGCTGTTTCGGGATCCTGCCGTCTTCGCTGCTCTCGTCGATAACACCAATGATCTGCCGATCCTTGGCTATTTCGGCGAAAGACCGCGTCCAGTCTCCCTGCGTCTTGGCCCTTTTCGGTGCCGTAGGGTTGGATTCATCCATAGACCGCTGGCGCTTCGAGGCTTCATCGCTCTCGACCCAGTCCAGCCTGAACTCCGGCAACATCTGTTTCACCAAGCAAGGTCACGCTGCGCCTTCGCCCAGTCCTCCGCGGAAACTTCCCCCTCCCTTATCGGCGAGGAGGCATTCCTGCGCAGGATTCCGGGCAGCCCCAGCGCTTGTCTGATGACTGGCCTTTTTACTCCCTTGACCCTAGATCCGGCCACCCCCACATCCTGGATCCCCCAGCAGCCAAACCGCCAGACGCTTGACGCCGAGTGGCAGCCGTGCTGGTGGCTACGAGATGGGCGGCAGCCGCCCAGGGCTGGATTTCCCTCAGCCCTATCCTGCCTAGATTGGCACTTGGCCCTATAGCCGACCCCCCTCCCCATATCCCTGAGGCACCCAGCAGTCGACCACCAGACGCTTGTCGCTGGGTGGAGGGCCTGCTGGTGGGGCCAAGGGAGGGGTGGTAGTAGCACTGATGACCTCCCGGTCAGTACCCCCTCCATGAGAGGTACTGGCCCTCGGACTACTCGAACCGGATAATCTCTTGGCCCTTTTCTGTCTGTCTTCCGCTGCAGCAGCGAACCTCTGAGGAGTTCTCTCAGCTAACTTGAGTCCCGGCTGAGCCGTAGCCTTTGCGGAGCAAGCTCTTGTCGGCTTCTTGTTAGAGAGCCGCCCTCCTTATTATTTTTATATATTTGCTCCATACTAAATTACATCCCACGAGTAGCGGAGAAGGGGAAAGGTCCACCCGGACAGAGATCCGCGATGTCCGGGTAAGGCTTAATAGCATCGAAGGTCGCCCGGTATTCGATGCACTCCGTTAGCGACTGGGCTATTTATGGGCCCCCAGCCCAGGCTGATCATCGGCACGGGTCGTATAACACCTTGATCCAGCCCATTAAGGAGGAAGGGAGAGAAAAAAGAAAGAAGATAGGGTTAAGGGGGGTGGGAAAAAAGGTCGCCGCTCGAATGGCCGCCGAAGCGTTACAGGTGCCACCAAGAGGAGGCTCCGCCCCTACGTGAGGGAGGGAGGGTGTGAAAACTCCTACGAGTCGACGATTTGGGGTGACGACGGTGAGTACAAGGCGCAACACCCATGAAAGGCACAGCAGCTCTTTGGTTAACTTCACACTTAAATATATTTTGATTGATAAGTTTTTAAGTTTGATTGGATGAAGTATTCTTAGTTTTGGATGATCTAGCCATATTTGATTTTTAAAATTGGAGCATTCTAGAAGTTTTTCGGTTAACAGTTTTATGCCTAGTGTTAACTTGTCTAATTAACCAGTTTCACATAGAAAATAAATTTAGCAATTAAACAAATTTTCTACATAAAGCACTTATTGAGAGCTTACAGCATTACAAATAATTTGAGTAAAAAAGCGTAAAAATGGTTGGATGTATGTGGAATACATTTGGAAGAAAATTAAATGTCTTTCTTGAAATTGGTCAACAATTCTAAAAGTAGTACCGTCCACAATTCACTGGCCATAGCCTGTCTCATATGCATAGAAAATGAATTGCATTTTTAGCAATAACACTGGATCACAAATTCCAATTTTTTTTCTGCACCAGAGACGCCATTATGAAATTCCTATGTAAAATCACCCCCTGATTTCGAAAATCAGGTAATTTTTAATTCTATGGTAACGTTTTTGAGATATTTACGCATAACGGTTTAAATTGGGCCCACTTAATCATATATATCTCAAGAATGAATTGAGCAATTGCAAAACGGTTTGTGTATACAACACTTTTGCTAGGCCCTGCAGATTCAAAAATAAACGAACAATCATTACGGATTTTTTCCATTTTTTTTGTAAACATATAAAAAAATTTGTACTTTGCGAGGAAGGATCTCGAAAACTTTTTGTTTTTTTGCAGATTTGTCTCTCTCTCTTATGTAATAAAACAAAGTTTAGAGAGAAAACAAACCAAATCTGCAAAAACTAACTGATATACGATACTAACACATATGTACCAATAGGGTACATAAGTATTAAATGGGAATATTTACATGAATGCTTATAACTTTTGTATTAGTCCATCGATTTTGTTGAATGAAAGCTTATTTTTTTTTGTAATAAAACAGAGCTTAGAAAAAAACAAATTGGTAATTTTATTACCTTTTTAAAGCTTCGAACCGTTTTAGAATTGCTCAATTCGTTCTGGAAATATATATGATTATGTGGACCCAATGAAAAAACGGTTATTCGTAAATATCTCAAAAACGTTACCATAGAATTAAAAATGACCTTGATTTTCGAAATTAGAGGGTGATTTTACATAGGAATTTCATAATGGCGTCTCTGGTGCATTCTGGCTGTAAACCAGTGTAATTTTTAGTGCAGTTTTTGAAATATTTATTTATTTTTTCTCATTTTTAAAAGTCGCTACCTCGACCCAAGTACCTCCTAAAAAAACAAGTGAGTAGCTGCGTGTGGACGTAACGCAATGAATGTCAACCATAAAATTGATTTGATATATTAGTTTTACTTCGAAGTCAACAACATTGCTGCCACAAATGAAATATAATAACCGAACAACTTAATTACCACAAATATTTTATTGCCGATCGGCTTTGCTAGCCTTTAGTGTTTGTGTAATTGTATGTAGCTACGACTATTCGGCGCTGTTTCAATAAGCAGCAGCTACTAAATTACAGTTTTGGCCCAAAGTTGGCCTTAAGACTTACTTGAGTATAAACATATAAAACATATAAGGCACATATTTACAGCTAGCTTATAAAAATGATTGCTATTTTTAGTTGTTTGACATTTCAATGAACTTTTTAATGCATAGCCTTGCAATTTGTGTTCAATTGAGTTGTAAAATGAGAAAGCACGTAAACCTGAATAGATTGCCTTAAGTGCAAGGAGTAATTATTCATTTAGTTCTTTGTGGCAGGAAAAATTGTTTATTGGAAAAACTCTGAGTAGTTTTAACGATGTATTTTTAGGACAAAATATGTTTTTTTAGTGAACGACTAAAGAAATTCATCGAGTTTATGTCGTCACTAGTATGGTGTACAAGAATTTATGCAAAAGGAAGGTGGTCAGTGGTCAGCAATGAAATATCATTGACAAAATAGGGGGATTCGCTATGTCTTGTAAGGTGCATGCACTTCACAGATTGTTATATCTTAGGACAAAATATACCAAGACTACTAGAGCAACCATTGCAAGTTACAGCATGCATCAGTAAGAAGCTTAAAAAGTTGGCACATAACATAACTAAACTGATGAAAACAAGCAAGGAAGGTTAAGTCCGGGTGTAACCGAATATTACATAGTCAGCTGCCAAATTACAGTTTTCAAAACTTTTAAATTACCTTCTTTTAAAAGTGGGCGGTGCCACGCCCATTGTCCAAAATTTCACAAATTTTCTATTCCGCGTCATAAGGTCAACCCACCTACCAAGTTCATCGCTTTATCCGTCTTTGGTAATGAATTATCGTAATTTTTCGGTTTTTTCAAAATTTTCGATATCGAAAAAGTGGGCGTGGTTATGGTCCGATTTCGTTCATTTTAAATAGCGATGCTGAGATGAGTGCCCAAGAACTTACATACCAAATTTAATTAAGATACCTCAAGGGACGGACGGACGGACGGACATGGCTAAACGAATTTCTTTTTTCGCCCAGATCATTTTGATATATAGGAGTCTATCGGGCCTGTTCTGGATTTCGATTCCGACCAATTTATTCGGATCGAAATGGATTGGTGTTCTGAATATCGATTCCGACCAGACTGGTCGATTTGAAAAGTTTTGCCTCTGAGCAGTCGGAATCGAAAGTAATTAGCCTATTAAACACAGATACTTACATTTTTTTCCCACAAATATGTTTTATCAAATTACTCATTTTATTGGAAGATTTATAACACATTTTTGCTGGACTATTTGTTTATTTAGTATAACAAATCTTAATTTGAAAATTCCTATCAAACATTTCCAAGCTAAACAAAGCGATTCTGGTCGAAAGGAAACCGACGTGTTCTCAATTTCGATCGATCGATTTTTGCGATTTTTATGCACAATTGCACGTCTTCTTGCCTCTGCATTTCCGAAACCATTGGTGCTAGCATTTTGTTCAAATTTTGCACAATTTTAATTTAACTAAAACCAAAATAAATAAAAACAGCTGTTTCGCTCGATTATCGACTCGAAATGAAACGATTCGAAATCGACTTCGAATCGATTTTTTCAATCGGAATTGAGAACACCAAAAAGAAATCGATTCGGAATCAGCCTCGTTTTACTTTTCAAAACGAGTCGGAATTCAGAACAGGCCTGTATATCTATCTCGATTAGTTTATGCCGTTATGGGGTACCGTTATGCGAACAAAATTAATGTACTCTGTGAGATCTGCTCAGCTGAGTATAGAAATGAGTGAAACGGAAGGATTGAGAAAGAAAGCTTTGAAGCAGGGTTGATTTTTATTTCCTACAATTCGTTGCACGAAAAATATACAGAAGTTTGGTCTATACTATAAATTGAACTGTTTTGCATATACATTTTTACGTGTATTTTGTTGTTGTGACTTTACAATCCATGTATTCCATGTAATGCCGTACACCACTTGCAAGACAAAGCGAATCCCCCTAATGTGTCCTCTCCACAGTTTAAAATGTGAAAAAGAGTGTTTATATATAAATACTGGACGAAGGTCGCATATTTGAAGATTGAAAATAATTTTCTTAATACTCAACCCACGTCAGAACTTCCACATCAGCATGAAGTTAAATATAACTTTTTATATAAGTTCCAGCCTAGAAATTTTTCTTTTTTCATAGTAATTTTACTACACGTATCAAACCAGAATCTTCTTCCTGTCGCTCTAAAGACTTCTTCAGAAAGGATTCGTTCTTTGAAGCCGTTGCCACGAAGCTGCGTCTGCTTCATGCAGATTGAGTTACTTTAACTGGAAAAGTCTTCTGAAACATTAGTGTCTGCTATGTTCAAAAGTAAGGAGCTCTTCTTGGTCTTTGTCACAATTCTGCTGCGGACACTGATGTCACTGTCTCGCTCGACTAGGAAATTTACTCTATTGATGACTTAGTGAGCAATATCCTGTATTTAGACGTGTTTAAGGGTGTTTACAATCTCTAAGGAGGGCCCAAAATTTGAAAAGGTCATTGGTGCTGTGCTTTACTCAAAGATTATGCAGATCAGGCAGTTTTGCGACTTCCTCAATGCTGCAGTGTTTTTCAAACCACTCCAGAAGCCAACGTAACGATCTTTCTTAATAGCCAAACTACCTTAAAGTCGTTACAACTAAAATTCAATGAAATCGGAAACGTCCTCTGTCTGTCTTCTGTCTCCGATAGGACTTGGACGATCTACAGATTGATAACGAAAATCAATGAATTCACCGAGGACCTTCACAAAAACGTCTTCGAGTGGAACAGGAGGAAAATCCCACACATACCCTTTAAACCTAGCGTAACCTTCAAGTTGTATATGTACATTGACATATTTCCACTTATGACTATTTACAAATCTTAGTACCTTAAAGCAGTGCTGCCCATATCTTACTTCCCTGCAATAGTCTTGCCATCGTATTGACTAAACTTCGAATAAAGGATACATCAGTGCTAGCTCGCTTTTCCAACTTCTCTTTACTGTTTTTTACCTTTTTCAGGTTATCCGTATCACATAAGTCCCATGCCTAATTAACTGTATATGTATATATTTCCAAAGGACGGGCTTGGAGGCTAACCTCTGAGTATGATCGAAGCTACTTCCTGCACCACAACAATCGAAATTTTGTATTAAATTAGCTTCAAATTCTCGCTCTCTTAAAGCACTCCACGAATGCTTCCGCATTTGTTAAATGAGCTGATCTTTTATCAATTTTTTACGCATAACTCATAAAGTTTAATTTGGAAACCGTTCGGTTAGTTTCCGTATCGCTTTTTAATTGCTGCAATAATAGTTGTTCTATTCTCCCAAGAACGGCAGAATGTGCAATTTGTGTCGTTAAGCCGTTTTATTAGTAACCATGAACTAGTCCCTGCCCTAGATACCCTGCTAAAAATTTTGTTAATCTTGGATTAATTGGGGTCGCAAAATACAATGCGACTATAGCCAGTTTTGATCTCTTTATATGGGTTGAAATGTTCCAACTTGTTTAAGCACGTCCTGCGGGAAGACTGATTGTACCTTTAGCTCTAACGGGCATTGTAACGGGTCCTTTCACTTATAGACTAGCTCTGAGTAGACAATAAAGTTTTTCCTTGGAGTGCAATCACAGGGGAATTCGGTCTCTTGTTTGTCTCAAAAACCTCAATCATTGAAAACTGACCCTGAGGGGCGGACGAAAATGTTGGCCACTTCCCATAATTGTGACAATCGGAGAAAAACGGTGCTGAAATGGAGAAACGGATGCCTATCGTCAGCTAAAAAACAATCGATAATTGTACGAGTGGGCCAGTGCTCATCTTGTCTTTTGAGATGCTTGAAGCTGCCTTAGGCTACCTTAAGAAAGGATGCTTTCGAAGATGGATGGCCGCATCTAAAATTGTGGCGGGAATTCACGGAAGATGTTGAGAAATCGGCTGAGTATGTTGGTTGACAGACAGTGGACGAACTGCTTTGCGAAGATATTGTTGAGGCATGAGCGCGTTGCAAACAGGTTTTTGATAAGAAAAGGTTGGCCACAGCCCTCAATTGTAGTCGAAATTGGAGTGTGAATTGTAGTGGAAATTGGAATTGATAATTGGAGTAAAAATTTAAGCTAAAATGAAGCTTAATGAAGATGTATCTTGTATCTTATCGCTTTGTCAAGTGGCCGGGGATTTGAGCAAGATGCATCGAGGTATTGATGCAAGAAGGTGCATAGCGTTGGACAATGGAAGTTCAGTTTTAAGCAATATTGAAGCAAAGGCAGTTTGTCGTCAACAATGTATCATACATCGTTGCAACGGCTGGGCACAAAAGGTTGGTCACATCCCTAAATTGTGATAAACAAATACATATCTCAAAATCAATGAAAGAGGGGCACCGAGACAAGCTCGAAACTCGCGGCGGAGTTGCCGAGTAACCGGTTGCCATTTACTTAGAAATGGAACGGCGGGGTATAGATAGGCCCCCGACCTCAACAAGGCTGGTTGACCTAAATATGTAAGGCGCGATAACCTCCGAAGAGATCTAAGGCCGAGCTTCTCTTCCAATTTGCGTCGTGCTCCTCTTGATTTTCCCTACAAATTGGCCGGACGGGACCTACATGATTTTGTGCCGACTCCCGAACGGCATCTGCAAGGCAGATGAGTTTCACTGAGAGCTTTTCATGGCAGAAATACACCCGGAGCGCTTGCCAAACACTGCCGAGGGGCGACCCCGCTTAGAAAAATTTTCTTCTAATTGGAAAAACCTATTCTAAAATTTTTGATGTTGCTTGCCCGGGGTTTGAACCCAGGGCATCCGGTGTGGTAGGCGGAGCACGCTACCATCACACCACGTTGGCTGGTTGACTTGAACACCCAAATTCAGCCCATTGGATCAACGGATATTGATCCGTGTTTAAGTACAACGTGGGGTTGGGTCATCCATGACAGTTACCCACGTATCTTTTACCCTAGCTTCTCCTAGTACTGCCCGACTGTCGCGAGACTGGCTCTTATCGTCCAAGAACCTTGAAGTCTATGGATTATCGACGGACAAGCCTTACCGTGGAGTTATCGTAAGATCCCTATCGTGCTGAGGCGAAAAAGGTAGCGTCCTTAGCCTCAGGTAATTCGAAAAATTTTGAATAGTAAGAGATCTATCATCATCATCAACAAAATTATGACAGATGAAAGCAGTACTTATGTGTCATATGCAACCAATGTCGAAACGAAAGTTAATAATTTTGAACAATAAATCAAACTTAATATACACACGTACATATGCATATGACTTATGAGCGCTTTTATTAGCTTACTGTCAAGTTAAGAAACATTGTTCAAATCATTAGTTTTACTGCATATTTTGTGACTGCTAAGTAAAAGACAAATGCTTAGGTAAATACATCTCTATACAACTTAGTTACTATAACTATTTCGCCTCTTATATTATTCTACGACACAAACCCTCAACCCTCTATCAATAAAAATTCAAACAATTTCCATTTGCCTTCCATTAATGTTCGCATTTTCCAAATGAATGCTTCACGTCCCTCCAAAACTCGTTGCTTCTCAAAATGTGCCTTAATATAAACATTCTCGTATTGAATAAATTGATTTTTTATTTGCAAATTCTTTTCAATGTTTATCTTGAGTATTTGACTTTATTTGTAAGATTCGTTGACATTTGTTACAATGCATTCAAAATAAATGTATATAAATGTTTAACTCATACCATTTTGGTCATTTTAATTTCCTTCTTTACAGATGGCGAACCTATCAAACTTCCAGACAATTTAGAAAGCTTGCCAAGAGCTGACAGTTTCCCGTCACAGCGACATCGGTGGAATACAAATGAGGTCAGTTTTATTTAGATTTGAAAGTAAAATAAATTTTTTATGTTTATAAAAATGCATCAGAAAACGATGAGAGTGCATTGGGTACTTTTTTTAGAAGAAGTATTGCAATAAAGAAAAATGTTTGACTTTAATGTTGATATCGCGCTACAACCAGAATAAATGTTATGTTGTGATATCCCAGCAAGCAATTTTGAAGTCATTAGAGACCGAAGGTGGAGGGTTAATGGTTAGGTGTTGTTTCAAGCTCTTAGCAGATTTTTATAAAATTTACACAGAATTTTTATGTGCCTATCGCTTACATCACTGGCTTTCTACAGCCACCGGCTCCGAAACGGCACTGTAAACTCAATTTGCACAAATGCGGATCTTTTTATACTCAGCTAAGCAGAGGTCACAGAGTATATTAATTTTGTTCGCAGAACGGTACCACGTAACGGCATAAACTAATCGCGATAGATATAGACTTCTATAAATTCATTTAGCCATATCCGTCCGTCCGTTTGTCCATAAACACGATAACTTGAGTAAATTTTGAAGTATCTTAATGAAATTTGGTATGTAAGTTCCGGAGCACTCATCTCAGATCGTTATTTAAAAAGAACGAAATCGGACTATACCCACGTCCATTTTTTCGATATCGAAAATTTCTAAAAACCGAAAAAGTGCGATAATTCATTACCAAAGACGGATACGGCGATGAAACTTGGTAGGAGGGTTGACCTTATGACGCAGAATAGAAAATAAGTAAAATTTTGGACAATGCTTGGGCATTGTTCAAATTAATGTCGTTTAGTTACATGGCACGGGAGCTTTTTGGATAAGTGTGCAGCGCCACGCCCTAGACTGTGGTAAAGTCGATGTCGCTATATTTCCGCAGCTGTTGGAAGGTCGTATGAAAATATGGTACAGTAATAAGCTATACTTTCAACTACTAGTTTATGGCGATTTTGTCACAGCGACTAAAACACACAAAAGATCGCAGTGA
>JARSSU010031302.1:0-25269 GCA_029619165.1 Eurosta solidaginis
TACAAAAATAATTTTTTTTTTAACTTTTGTTTTGCAATTGGCGGTAGGTATATTAAAAAGTAAGAATATTTTTCCACTACTAAAATGACGGCACGGACTATATGTTCGCCAAAATTCGACGACTTGCCAAGGTTGGTTGTATGTTGGGGATTAACTTAATTTTTTTCCAATTTTTTAGGGTAAACCCGGTGATATGACGCGATTTTTTTCTTTTTGCAACATCTTCCCAATAAACAAAATTTTGTTACAAAGGTTAGATTAGAATTCAATTTATTAATTAACTTATATATTTTGTTTCAAAACAATAAAAAATAAAAAATTCATTGCATAAAATGCGTCGCAAAATGTATTACGACTTCGCCATTTCACCCGGAGACCCAGGTGAAATGGTGCACCCTATCGGGTGAAATGGCATACTACTAAAATATCATTTCCACATTTGTTGCAGGTATTGATGTAAGAGGTGCAACTATCGTGCGACCATTTTTTGCAGATCACACACTGCACCAGTCATCTTTTTTAGAGGTTACATTGTAATCCTCACCACAACCACCGCATAATTATCTTCAAACTCTTCTAATCCATCAACTCGTCATCAAAAGGCACGTTTTGCTTTCCTCTGATGAGCTGGACAAATCCAGGACTTTCTTTTTGTTCTTTGGGTTAGGCATGGGCTTAGTTTGTTTATTATTGGTTTTTTGCTCACGTTTTAGAGATTTGAGCACTTGCTGTGATCTGTTTCTCTGGCGTTGTAAGCACCCGTGCGCGGGAATTTCCATCTCAATTTCTTCGCTCATTTCTATAAAAGCATATTCTGGGATTATAGTTGGATTAAAAGGCCAAATACCCGTCGCCTCGAATCCCGACATCATTTTTCGACACTGCAGAATTCCCCCAAGCCTCTGAGAGTAATTTCCGAATTCATATCGTCCATTTTGCGATGTGGATTATTGCGAATAAATAAATTACACGCAACGTAATAGTATGACTTGAATGCGTTTGAAAAACGATCTATCCAAAGGTTGAAGGAATTGGGTCGTATGAGGTGGCAAACAAAAAGAATTATATCATTTCCGCTGCGCAATCCAGCATCTCGACATTTGTACAATGGGAGGAATGCCCATCAAGTATAAGAAGTACTTTGCCCTCTGGTTTTCTTGGTAGGAAATGGTCTTTAAGCCAAAGAAAGAAGATATCTTTGTTAACGTAAGCTGTCTTTTCACCCATGAATAATTTTGACCAGGTGGCATTCTATCGATCCATTCTGGTTTCATTCGCTTTCCTTTAACACACATGTTGGTGGCAAAAGGTACCCTCACAATGCAACAAGCTATAACTGTATTGTCTCACTTCTCTCTCCGAAGCGATAGCTGCGATATTTTTCGACCTCTGGCGACAACAAGTCATGGTCCTATTATTTACTGGCAACCGGTCTCATCGACGTTCAAAATTTGAAGTGGTTTGCCCATAAGTTCATTTTCAGTCATATAAGTTTCAAGAAGAGCAAAGTATTTGTTCACTTCTTCACGGTTCATGCTGGTCGCTCGAGCTTGCGAAACACCTTCAGATTTTCGAATCGAAAGGTCTTTGTTTCGCTGCAAAACCGTTGCAACCATTCGTCGCCGGCTCTCTTGGCTGTCTTGTTAAAGCGGTGCTGAACACCAAGTCTTTCAGCAATGTCATATGCCATTTCGCGAACCATCTTCCGTGTTGGAGCGAAACCCATGGCCTTACATTTTTTAATATGTGAAACCATTTCCGCTCGATTTCGTCTCCAAACAATAGGTCCACCAATGTTTTTTTGGTCCAAGTCCCAGATTTCAGGTACCGCCTTATGGTTGAAGAAGGGATCTTATATTCTTTTGCAGCCACATTGATAGACATATTGCATCAATCGCATCTCTTAACTTTTTATTGGACCACGAAGCCCTGGCAGAGTTATCTTTTCGTATGTAATATTGGGCATTTCTACTGGCATAAAATATAAAATCTAATTAGAGTATATACCTGTATTTTCTTTCGAAATATATGACATGGTAAGTAAACCGGTGATATGGCATATGAAAAATGCATGCCATATCACCCGGAAAAAATTGCACCATTTCGCCCGCTTCGGTAAAATTAACTATCAACACTGGCAAAACCTAAACTTCCTGGAATTCTTCACATTTGCACACGCGGTTTTTTCTTTTAAGTTTTGCTTACCTTTTTTATGTAGATGAAACATACGTAGGTTAAAAACTTACCGAATAATTCAGCTTTGAATAAATGATATATCAATTAAGAAAGTCACTTATGCTGTACTTTTTTTTCTTTCAATTTTTTACCAAAATTTTTCGCGTGCACCAACAAGAGGAACGTTGCCCCTTCGCGTTATTTCACAAGACTCAATCGTTTTTCTTTACATGACGTTACTGAACGAGTTAGAAATTAGATTTCTTGATGGTATGCCATATCACCCGGATAGCCATTTCACCCGGTTTACCCTATTCATTTTTAACGTCCTACGGATGTACGAATCACCATAAAAATACACGTCTGCGATATTCAAGTTTTATTTTGGGACGAAATATGTTTGAAGGACCTTAGACTTCAAAATCTATGATTTCGTCCTCAGAAGATGAATTATTATTTTTCTGCCACACTCATAATATTTTTTGTGTTCATTAATTTTAAGAAATCGTTGTTTATTTCAAAGTAATGACAACATTTATTCAGCCGTTTAAGACCACTTCTTATTGTCAAAGCGGATTCAACATAACTAAACTCATTTTGTTTCTGTATTTGCTTTTAATCAAACTCATGTTTGAAAACGTTCTTGCAACTTCAGCATTACTTAGTGGCAGCACAAAATCGACAAGCTTTTGGAATTATACTGTTTAACATCAAACAAAAACCTTAATGTTGAAGTCACATTTTTCAAATTTCGGAGATAGATATTTTTCCACTGCATTTGTAATCTCGTTATTTCATCAGTGTTTTATATATATATTTTTTCATTTGTGAAATATGAAAATCTCTGAAGTTTTACAATTCTCAATGTGTTTTTCAACCGAAAAGAATCTATTTTGCTAAGCGTTTCTATATTGTGCGGCAAGCGTTGCCTTAATTGATTTATTAATTTAATTATGAAGTCGCGACATATATTCCGTATCTTTCTTTCAATGAGTTAGTCCTATAAATTTATCTTATTTTTTAATTCGTATATATTGTTCAAAGGTATAATGAAAATAAGGTACGGGAGACAAAATTTTGTATAATCTGAAGTTAAGGGTCGAAACTCTTTGAAGGCGACACTATGCTGTTGCACAAGCTAGAAAGCAAATATATACACCTCATTAGTCATGACACAGTTTATCGATTAAAGTTTTTGTTATCAGTTGAGTACCGAGTTGCCACATCATACATAACGAACAAAAAAAATAAAACTTCGATACACATAAAACATATTACAAATTTCACAATACGTATTGCCGAAATAGATTTGAGCCAAAAAGGGGCAAACATTTTAAAGAGGGCAAAAAAAGAGCTAGGGGGGGGCTAAACCGGAATTTTTGGAGCTAAACGCAAAAAAGGGCTATATCTGGCTCCAAACGCACCAAAATGGCAACACTGGAAATTACCCTTATCCGTAAGGTTAATAAAAACTTGATCTTAAAGAGTATACATGATAAATAAAACCTAACTAATTTTCGTAAGTATTTTTTAAAGAAACTGGAAACTGTTCTTTATTATCTACCTTTACGTTATTCGTCCACTGCACGAAAGCACTATCAAATTTGTTTTCGTCCTTTATTTCTGATACTTTGTTTTGCTTTCATGACAGCTGTCGTAACCAGTGTTGCCATTTTAGTTTTTTCAAGCTAGATTTAGTTTTTTTCCTCCATTTAGCTCGAAAAATTGCGATTTAGCTTTAGACCTTTTTCAGTTTTTTTTGAAAAATTGTTTAGCTCATTCATTCATTTTCAAAATTTTTAAAAATCTAGATAAACAGTTTGGTGTAGTTTCAATTTAGAGAACATTGAATGAATTCGGGCTAGATGTTGAAAATTTGAGGGCTAAGGATCAGATAATGTTTGCATTATGGTAGGCAGATATCGAGGCTAAAGAACTTTATTAAAGTAACATCAACCTAATATCGTTATTGTTCCGCGTGTTTGCCACTCGATTCGATTAGCTGTTTCCTCTGCTTCGAAACTGCCTCCGAGCGAAATTGAGTCTTTTATTTCAGAAACATTTAATTAGTTTTCTAAGTCGGCATGTAGACAAAAGAGCTATGCAATGCTACATGTATGCTGCCATAAACGACGGACTCGACCTGTTGCAAATTGCATTCACACGAATAGGATAACTCTTAATTTTCTGTTTTTACATCATACGATTTATTTGAGAGATACCGTTACGTCTAAGGCTTATAGTCAATATTTACTAAGAAAATGGATTATTATAAGTAATAACTAGAATACAACAATTTATTATAAGGCTTATGGAGCAAGAAATAAGGTTTATATCCATACAACAGGACGAGCTTATAACCCACCAAAAATCAGGCCTATGTAACATGTTATAATAAGATAATACAAAAAATAAAAATTGATTATATGGCTTATATATAAGCGATTGAATAAGGATTAGTATACCATATAAAATTGCTTGAACTTATCATAAGACACCATCTGACTTAAAATTCCTGTATTCATATTCACAAAAACTAGCCCACAAAGTGTCATGAAAATATTTTCTTCAAAAATTCATTTACCAGATGTCATTTCCCACGTATAAATGTGGAATTTACATTTGTCATAGGTTCTTTGAAAGGGCAAAAAGTGGACTTCCTTATTGAAAATAGTATTATCGGCGTTCTTATTTTGCAAATAAAAAAACCAGTTTCCGAATTTACGAAAACTTATAGACTACAGTGGGGTTTTATTTATCATGCCTCCGTTTTAAGTTAGAACTCACAGAGTGTATTAACTTTGATTGTATAACGGTTGGTTGACAGGTATAAAGGAATGGAGATAGATATAGACTTCCATATATCAAAATCATCAGCATCGAAAAAAAATTGATTGAGCCACACGATAACTTGAGTAAATTTTGAGGTATCTTGATGAAATTTGGAACGTAGCTTCTTGGGCACTCATCTCAGATCGCTATTTAAAATGAACGCAATCTGACTATAACCACGCCCAATTTTTCGATATCGAAAATTTGGAAAACACAAAAAGTGCCATAATTCATTACCAAAGACGGGCAAAGCGATAAAACTTGGTAGGTGAGTTGAACTTATGACGCAGAATAAAAAATTAGTAAAATTTTTAACAATGGGCGTGGCACCGCCCACTTTTAAAAGAAGGTAATTTAAAAGTTTTGTAAGCTTTAATTTGGCAGTCGTTGAAGATATCATGATGAAATTTGGCAGGAACGTTACCCTTATCACTATATGGATGCTTAATAAAAATTAGCAAAATCGGAGAACGACCACGCCCAGTTTAAAAAAAAATTTTGTTTTAAATCAAATTTTAACACAAATTTTTATATCTTTACAGTATATAAGTAAATTATGTCAACATTCAGCTCCAGTAATGATATGGTAAAACAAAATACAAAAATCAAAGAAAATTTCAAAATGGGCGTGGCTCCGCCCTTTTTCATTAAATTTGTCTAGGATACTTTTAATGCCATAAGTCGAACAAAAATCTACCAATCCTTGTGAAATTTGGTAGCGGCATAGATTCTAGGACGATAACTATTTTCTGCGAAAAAGGGCGGAATCGGTTGAAGCCACGCCCAGTTTTTATACACAGTCGATCGTCTGTCCTTCCGCTCGGCCTTTAACACGATAACTTGAGCAAAAATCGATATATCTTTACTAAACTCAGTTCACGTACTTATCTGAGCTCACTTTATATTGGTATAAAAAATGGCCGAAATCTTACTATGACCACGCCCACTTTTTCGATTGCGAAAATTACGAAAAATGCCATAATTCTATACCAAATACGAAAAAAGGGATGAAACATGGTAATTGATTTGGTTTATTGACGCAAAATATAACTTTAGAAAAAAAACTTTGTAAAATGGTTGTGACACCTACCATATTAAGTAGAAGAATGAAAAAGTTTCGCAGGGCGAAATCAAAAGCCCTTGGAATTATGGCAGGAATACTGTTCGTGGTATTACATATAAAAATAAATTAGCGGTACCCGACAGATGATGTCCTGGGTCACCCTGGTCCACATTTTGGTCGATATCTCGAAAACGCCTTCACATATACAACTACCATCACTCCCTTTTAAAACCCTCACTAATACCTTTAATTTGATACCCATATCGTACAAACACTTTATAGAGTCAACCCTGGTCCACCTTTATAACGATATCTCGAAAAGGCGTCCACCTATGGAACTAAGGCCCACTCCCTTTTAAAATACTCATTATCACCTTTCGTTTGATACCCATATTGTACAAACGCATTCTAGAGTCAACCCTGGTCCACCTTTATAACGATATCTCGAAAAGGCGTCCACCTATGGAACTAAGGCCCACTCCCTTTTAAAATACTCATTAACACCTTTCGTTTGATACCCATAATGTACAAACGCATTCTATGGTCACCCCTGGTCCACCTTTATGGCTATATCTCGAAAAGGCGCCCACATATAGAACTACGGCCCACTCCCTTTTAAAATACTCATTAACACCTTTCATTTGATACCATTTTGACCATTTGAAATAAGTCTTATATAATGTTCAAAGTTTTTGGTGGGAATCTTTCCCATTCCAGGAAGTAACATTTATCCGTACTTAAACAGTTGCTGCTTGAACATATGTACATTAGGCTGGGGCGATATTTCAACCCATATCGCAAGGTCGAAAACACGACTCCACTTATTAGGTATTTCGAATAAGGCATTCCGTTTCGATATAAAAAGGTATGAACGGGTGGTGCGGAAATTTGATTTTTATGGAACCAGATTGGGTTTTGAAAGATCTTAATTTACAAACACTGAAAAAGAAACTAACCAGTAGCGCGGTTCACTAACTGTTAACTTGGTTTTAACAATACTTGCTAGGTATTTATTCAATTTGAGTAAAAGTGGTAAAGTTAAGTACTTTATATTATTTACATAAGTTATTTGAACATTTACTGCCCTTTTTCATATATATTTTTTTTTCGAATGGCGTCTGCCACTCTTGGATTATTTGCAGTTGCGCGAAAAACTATTCACCACAAACTCAAAATCCATTTTCTTGAAGAAAAAAAATCACAAATTAAACTTCAAAATAATAATAACAACAGGAATTAAGTCAATGAATAAATTTGAACATCTTTCTCGACATCTAAACCATACCAATTGTCAAAATCGACAACGATAACAGCTGGGCTTATTTTGCCTAATTTTGTGGTTGGCATAATTTAGTGAATAGAAGAATGGTTAAAATAATTGCTAAGCTGTCAAATATTGTTAAAAAAAGTTAGAAATATCAATTTTATTCAAAATGTAATGCAACCAGAATGAAAGATTGATTTATAGTTTTCAACATAAAGCAAATTTTCAGTTTTTCAAAATTGAAAAACATATACTTGTACAGGCTCATTTATTTCTTACTTGATATGAGGAGCGAAAGTAATGTATCTGTACAAATCGAAAACTTTAATAAGATTTTTAAGGAAGTTGGGGCAGTTATCCCTACACTTCCACGAACTATCTTGCAAAGTGGAGTAAGATTGCTGAAACTCCCCCAGCGGGTTAGGGGGTCAGAATATACCCGCGGTAGGTATGCCTGTCGTAAGAGGCGACTAAAATACCAGATTCAAGGAGTTGTGTAGCGCAACCCTTTCAGGTTGCCAGCGCAATGTATAGCTTCTCCAAATCCAATTGTCAACCTCACCTATCCGTGGCGAATCCTGTTTCATTAACAGACGAGGCTCTGGCGACCCCAAACTCCTCACGGATCTGGGGGTGGGAGGGCGTTATGGCCAAGAAGGTCGCATGTGGTCATAACAAATCGTTCCCGAGATGGTCGGGCTTGGTACCGGAATGTACCGGGTCTGCATCCCGCAAAGGACCATCAACATCGATAACATTCCCCAAGGCCTTCGAGGAGTGTCCTTATCGCTACAACAACAACAACAACATTGCTGAAATTGATGTTATATGCATAAGGTAACACTGTTTTAGGCGAGCACGCTACCACCTACCACGGCGTTCGTATGGAAGTTGTATGTATTCGATATTCCCTGGTAACAGTTTATTTGTAAAAAAGAAAGTCAAAAGTAAACGTATTTTACCATATGTACATATATCATATTAAACAACTGGACGCATCATTAAATCAAAATAATCAGATTCTTTTTGTAATATTTCAGAAATTTTACTTAAATTTCGCATTTTTCATAGAGGTTTAAAGCCAATAAGACTGTACGTTTTTGTGCTAAGGCTCATAACATTTCGTATTTGCACGTTTGTTTGATTATCCTTAAGCATAATTTTTACATGGGCTTTTCTGCATATTTGAATTAGAGGTTTACGCCGACCACTTTATCGGCGGCGTGGGTTCTATTATATACCGGCGGTGGCGGCGGAGCCGGCGCGCCGATAAATTTATCGGCGTAAACCTCTAAACTGAATGTCTGTACTTCAGAGTATCACATTGTCCACAAATAATGAATATGGAAACATATTGCTGACGTCAATGGTATGTTTGACGATATGGAACAATATCATAAATGCATGAGTATCTGGGAGGCTTGTAATACGAAAATTTAAAAAAATAATATTTTGAAATATTTTTTTTATATGTATTTGAGGAAGTCAACGTTTCGGCCATTTCAGAAAGATCCGGGGTTTTTGCCTCAAAATCTCGCGACTCGTTCAAAAAAATTCAGGAGTAGCTTCTTGTGGAGGGAGGGAGATATATGTACTTAAAATGGTCACACTTTTGTAGCGTAGTTTCACCGAAGGAGATGTTCTGGGCTAACTCTAATACTCGTCGTCGGCACTCCATGCTGGTCACACACAAAGGCGACAGTTGCCATTAATTATCTACTAATAATCATGACTCTCGTGGCACAGTTTTTAACGATTAGCATCAATGTTGGCTTATTGTTGATCGCGCCAAAGTTCGCCTTCAGTTTTTTCACCTGTTTCTAAGAGCTACAATTCCCGAAGTGCGAACAGTAGCAATCCCGACCACCAGTCGCTTACCACGCATCCGATGGACAAAGCCTAACCTAGCTAAAATATGTGCCTACGTATTCACATTTGTAACAGGAGCCGTATCGTGTAGGTGATATTTAAACACGGTTGAAAGGCTATATCCAATGGGATCCACTCCAAGGGACTAGTTGGGGATAGGGCCCCCAACTTTAGGAAATGTCAAACAGGGAGACTTGGGTGTTGAATGATGAAGTGTGAAAAGCAAAATTAGAATTTCAGATGCTATTTTATACTTAAGCAATAAGGTGATTTTTCAAACCCTTCTCATACGTGCATATATCTTCAATTTAAGTATGAGCTGAGAATCATTTCAAAGGAGTATTTAAAGCTACTAAGAATTTGACACCTTTTCGGGTAAATTTTTGTAAAAATAAGCATATAAATTTATTATATAACTTTTCTTTTAGAGTTTTGTTTTAATAGAAAGTGTTAAATTTCGCAATTCGATTTTAATAACTGACAGTAATTCGCATCGACTATATCCGACCAATTTTCGAAATGAACATAAATGGCCTAGACAGTCTTAATATAGTACAAAATATAGTAACGCGCCGAACGCCGCCGACGCCCCGCCGATATTTTTGACATTCGAATTCGGTGGCGTTTATCGGCGGCGTATATCTCTAGTTTGGATATCCAGCTGTAATTGTGAAAAGGGTACTAGATACATACTTATGTCCGGTTTTTCAGTGCGAGTTTGAACTTCAGGTAAAGTTGACCAGAGTATAACCTTGCAACTTTAGTCCCTTAAGCTTTTACACTGTTCGCTTCCATTTTAAAACTTTCAAATTCATTTAGATACCTTTCAAATCCTTCTAGACAAATTTTCAGATATTTTAGGACATTTGAACGATCGGTGGCTTTATCGATTGTAAGTAGGATTTTGCAAGGATAACCAATAACATTACAAAATTGAAGTTTTTGATCTTCTATATGAGTGAAATAGTTTTATTTCTTTCATCTGATTTGCAATTTAACAGAAGGTTTTCGTTAGCGCATCTTGGATTTCAACAAACTGAACTTTTAAAACAAAAACTACGTCATAACGTCGTGTCCATCTAGTGGTGTTTTATGTTTTTAATGTTATTGAAGTTGAACACTCAAGCGACTTGACGATTTTGTTGCGATTTCGTACTTTAGATACAATTTCGGTGGCATGAGCCTTGAAGGTTAGAGTATTATCGAACGTCACCCCTAAGATCTTTGGGTGACTGACAGTCGGTAGTGTGACAATACGTCGTAAACAGGGTGACCGTGGATTTTGTCGGTGATAATGCTAGGTTTCCTGAGGTGAAGAAACTGGAAGGATTGGGTAGATAGCTGTTTATTTTAGAAACTAATTCATCAATTGATCCTTTAGCAATAATCGTGCAGTCGTCAATATGGAATGATTGTAACTTCCTCTGGTGGGGAAGGGAGTTTAGATATGTAGAAATTAAACAGAAGCAGGGATAGGACTCCACCCTGTGGTACCACCTGTTTAATATTCCTAGGTTTTGAGATTTCGTTCCTAAATTGAACCGACGCCTTCCGACCATTCAGATGATTAGCGGTCCATCTTTTTAGACAGATAAAAAGCCTTTCATTTGCAAGAAAATGGCCAGGAAACTTCTGGCAACAATGGGAATCATCTGCAGCTTTCTCGCATTCAAAACAGTTAACGAATTCGGTCCTTTTATTCATTTTGCTCAAGTTTCTGCAGGTATTTAATAATAAATTTTAATTATTTTAAATTTTTCATATTATATTAGTAATCAGTGGCGTAACTATACCATCTGGGGCCCGTGGCAAATTCTTTTGATGGGACCCTATCAATAAAAACCGTCACGTTGTACTCAGTTTAATTTTAATATACTGTCACGGATATTAGCATCACTAAATTATCCCATCACTAAGGCGATGCTAAGGCCATGCCAAGCAGTATTTACGTTAATAATCAAATCAAGTATACACATATATAAGGCAGCCCAGAGAGATGTCACACACAGATGCATTTACTTATATGCCTATGTGCGCGCGAGAGACTGTAAACTACAAACATTCACATCAATAATTCAATCTTTATGTATCTACATAAACGAATAAATAATTGCGTCTACACATATGTACGTATACGAGCAGCGGAGCGGCAATGCACAAACACATGCATATATCTTATCTCAGTGGTCACAAGAGAGGGCAATAATTTGTGCACGTAGTTGTGGCTGGCGATTTTGTAGCCGAAACAACTAGTAACTTCTGGAAATCGAAGAGCCTAGAAGTATGCAGCGTAAACTATAAAAGCGGTGCAGGCGAGTAAGAAGTAATTCAGTTTGATTTGAATTGTCAAGCAGTTACGAGTAAGAAGATATCTAGCGAGCAATACCAGTATTATTTTGATTAGTGGAGTTTCATTTGAGCTATCAGTTTGGTTATTAAGCTATTCGTTGCACAGTTTGAGTGTTATTGTGAAGCATTTTAATAAAGGCCATTTTTCCATTATTCAATATTGGAGTTATTTATTCAACAGTTTAGCGATACGAACCTAGCAAAAGGGTGCAAATAAGAGGATTTGCAGCAAATTCGTTACAATTGGTGTCAGAAGAGGATTGTTGAATAAATTCCGGAGGACAACAAGGACATGGCAAAGTTCAGTGAATTGAAGATCCAGCAACTAAAGAAGGAGTTGGAGAGCCGTGGATTGAATACAAGCGGCGTTAAACTTGAACTTCAGGCACGGCTACGAGAGGCAATGGAAGCGGAAGGAATTGATGTGGAAGAGTATGACTTTCATCTTGATGGCGAGGAAGTAACAAAAATTGAAGAGAAAAACGAAACATCGCAGACAGTTACGAGCACAGACTTGAACATGATTTTGGCTGCAATATCTGCTCAAACATCGACAGTGGCTTCTCAACTGGAATCGCAGAAAGACAGATATAACATCTCAACTGGCATCTCAACTAGAATCCCAGGAGAACCGTATAACATCCAAGATGGAAGAACAGAAGACACGTATTGCAGAAATGTCGTCAGAAATAACATCGAAAATTGAAGCACAAGAAACGCGTATTTCACAAATTTCAGCACAGATATCATCTCAGATCTCCACACAACTAGAAGAGCAGGAAGTCCGTATATCATCTAAACTGGAAGCGCATATGGAAGAAAAACTAACCCAGTTTCATGAAGGCTTCAGTGGTCGACAGGATAAAATCGAGGCCGAGGTGGATGCTTTGAGAGGACGTATCGAGCAGTTGCAACTAAATCGCCCAGCAGTTTCAACGAGTAATCCAAAGGTAAAGACACCATCCTTTGACGGTTCTGTTCCTTTTCAGGTCTTTAAGCTACAGTTTGAGAAGACCGCAGCAGTGAACCAATGGAATGCTGAAGATAAAGTTGCAGCTCTGTTCGTGGCACTGAAAGGGCCTGCCGCGGAAATCTTACAGACTATTCCAGAGTACGAACGGAACAGTTATGACGCATTGATGGCTGCTGTAGAACGGCGATACGGAAGCGAACACAGGAAACAGATATTTCAAATAGAATTGCAAAACCGCTACCAAAAAGCTAACGAGACTTTGCAGGAGTTTGCTTCGGACATTGAAAGATTGGCTCATCTTGCAAATGCGGATGCACCCGTGGAATACACGGAAAGAGTGAAGATTCAGAGCTTTATAAATGGCATACGGGACGTCGAAACGAAGCGAGCCACATACGCGAACCCAAAGCAAACATTTTCTGAAACGGTATCCCATGCATTGACCCAGGAAACGGCGTCATTATTGAGTAAACCAGCATACAAAGCTCATCGTGTGGAAGTAGAAAGGCCAGAGTGGGTAGAAACAATTTTGGAAGCACTGAAGGGATCTCAACAGAAGAATGCCGGAGTTATTAAATGTCTCAAGTGCGGCAACCCAGGTCACATTGCACGTCATTGCGATCTTGGTCCTAATAGTTCCAACAATGTGGGTGGCCATAAACGCAAAGCTGGAGGAGATGAGCAAGAGCGAGTAAGAGGTAGAGAGCTAGACCGGGCTATTGAATGTCCTGTGATATCTGTGTCGCAAATTGGAAGGTAATCAAGCAGTCTTACCGTCAGAGGGAATGTGGATGGCAAGGAGCGTGTACTGACTGTAGATACGGGCGCATCTCATTCCTTGATCCGATCTGATTTGGTTAACAGGAAAGTAAAGCGGTTACCTGGAGCAAGGTTGCGTACGGTCACTGGCGAGTATAATCAAGTCCAGGGAGAAGTAATATGTGAAGTCTTAATTGGGAAGGTCATGGTTTTACACAAATTCGTTGTGGCGGAGATTGTCGATGAAGTATATTGGGAGTGGATTTCTTGGTTGACCATGACATCAAGATCGATATGCGGAGAAGGGCGATGCATTATAAGAACCAGGATGTGCCAATTAACTTCAGTTTGGAAAAAGGTTTCAGCAGTAATAGAGTACTGGTGGAGAAAAGTCGACAGAGGCCACGAAAGTCAAAGGTAAAGGTTGATGAAACGAATGGGCCAAATAAATCAAAATCAAAAGTACCTGCGAGAGAAACACTGGCATTGACAAAACCTAAAAGACGCAGGAAAACGAAGCAACGAATTTCCGAGAAAGAATGCGAGGGCAGTTTCAAGCCGGAGCGCACTACTGTTGTAAAATGTGGGAACGATACCGATTATGCAAAGAAAATTCGTACAGCGCAAGCTCTACGAAGTGGTTCATTGGCCAAACAATAGAGTGTGAAGGAACGAACCAGGGTATTGAGTGGTACGATGAAACACAGGTACCATGAGAACAATAATTCGAAAGGTTTCTTGGCGGGAGATTTGGTACTGTTATACAAACCTCACCGGCGGAAAGGTGTTCCATCCAAATTTCGGTGCAGTTGGGAAGGCCCGTACAAGGTTGTGAAGAAGATCAGTGATACCATCTACCGCATACAAAGCATTGAGAAACCACGGAGTAGAAGAGTGGTACATTTGGCGATGCTAGCAGCGTTTAGATCGAGAGATTTGTCTGATCGGGACGATCAGACTTAGGTGGAGGGCAGTGTCACGGATATTAGCATCACTAAATTATCCCATCACTAAGGCGATGCTAAGGCCATGCCAAGCAGTATTTACGTTAATAATTAAATCAAGTATACACATATATAAGGCAGACCCAGAGAGATGTCACACACAGATGCATTTACTTATATGCCTATGTGCGCGCGAGAGACTGTAAACTACAAACATTCGCATCAATAATTCAATCTTTATGTATCTACATAAACGAATAAATAATTGCGTCTACACATATGTACGTATACGAGCAGCGGAGCGGCAATGCACAAACACATGCATATATCTTATCTCAGTGGTCACAAGAGAGGGCAATAATTTGTGCACGTAGTTGTGGCTGGCGATTTTGTAGCCGAAACAACTAGTAACGTCTGGAAATCGAAGAGCCTAGAAGTATGCAGCGTAAACTATAAAAGCGGTGCAGGCGAGTAAGAAGTAATTCAGTTTGATTTGAATTGTCAAGCAGTTACGAGTAAGAAGATATCTAGCGAGCAATACCAGTATTATTTTGATTAGTGGAGTTTCATTTGAGCTATCAGTTTGGTTATTAAGCTATTCGTTGCACAGTTTGAGTGTTATTGTGAAGCATTTTAATAAAGGCCATTTTTCCATTATTCAATATTGGAGTTATTTATTCAACAGTTTAGCGATACGAACCTAGCAAAAGAGGATTGCAAACTAAGAGGATTTACAAGCAAATTCGTTACAATACTTTGAGATGTTCAGATTACTCAATTACACGTTGTATATGTCCCACTAATGGTAATAGAACTCCTCTCTTAGGCAAGAGAGAATGAACTGTGGTCCATGCTAGCCCAATGCGGAGCGCTGAATGTATTTACAATGAAGAAGTGTCTATAACATCATACAAGTTTAAAGATCGGACCTTAGAATTTTCAATAGACAGAATAGCCAAGTTACATAACCTGCTTTGTCTCGTAGAGTTTCTTAAGAGGTTTTTATCAATTTTAGTTTTGCATACTTTAGGAAAGTTGCAAGACAATATGAATTTTTATTATTAACAAGGTCTCTAATACATGACGGTTTTTCTATTTCTTTTTTCTTTTTTATATATCTCAACAAATTCTAGTGCTTAAAGTGGAAGGCTGCAAAACACTGGAATTTCAAATAATTTCATTTATTGGAATGGAACACGATTTCAATTGAATTATAATGATGTCCAATTCTCGATAAAATATGTTTACTTTGAACAATCTTTCCGGATCTAGGAGAGATTCATCTTCGCAAAGCTCATCAAAATGGCGTTTTACCTTCCTCTGACGAGTTTTAGAAAATTAAGGGGTGATGGACCATTTTTCTGCTACACTATTTTCTTCCATTTTTAATTTTTCAAATTCATGTCGATACCTTTCCAATTCTTCTAGACAAATTTTCAAACGTTTTAAGGCATTTGAAAGATCGGTGGTTTTAGACTGAAGTGCTTTAGAAGCTGCATCGATAGTAAGAAAGATCTTGCAATGGAAAACCAATAACTTAACAAAATTTTAGTTTCTCGATCTCCTTTTTGAGTGAAACAGCTTTATTTCTTTCATCTGATTTGCAATTTAACATAATGTTTTCGTAAGCGCCTTTTGGACTTCAACAAACTGAACTTTTAAAGCAAAAACGACATCATAACGTCCTGTCCATCTAGTAGGTGTTTAATGTTTTTAATGTTATTGAAGTTGAAGACTCACTTTCTTTATTAGATATAAAACTTGATAAAATATTCCATCTTTTGATACTATGCCCAAAAAAATTATAAATTTGTTGAATTGTTTCAAAAAATTTTGCATATTAATAACCTCTCTCACGTGTAACGTGTACATCTCTAAAAATGAATCAACATCTTTTTGTTTAGTTTGGTTGAAATGCTTAGCGATTAACTTGAAATTGTATTATGGTCTTTAGTTGTCTCACTTTGGATTTTAAGCAGAACTTATAAAAATATGCTTTTCAAATAAAATACGATACTTAGGTACAATGTAAAAAAATATTTTTGAGCTAGCGGCCTCTTGGGTCGGGGGCCCGTGGCATTGTCCAATCTCTGCCACCCTATTGTTACGCCACTGGAACCAGTATAGGTGTATGGTCCGGCGTGAGCGAAGTCTTTCCAATGCTTCTCTTTGCATTCCAGAACACTTCTTAATGAAGTACTGTTTGAGATTATTGCCTTAATGCCAGCATAGGGCATATTCCTGGTGTTCCAGGGCTTTCTATATATGCATGACCACCACATGCAATGCAGTATAGACTGACTTGCATTTGGTGTAAGCATGTTGTGCTCAAGAGAATAATTCCTCGTACATATTTGATTGATATACACATCTATTAGTCTCTCTAGAATTTTGAGCAGAAAAGATGTCAACTAATAGACCTAAAGTCTTTCGGGTGCAAATTACTGCTTTTTCCCCGCTTTTGGTATTAAGGACTTCTCGAGTCGTTCTCCAAGATTGCGGGACGTGGTTCAGTTTTATGCAACCCCCAAAGAAAAGTTTTGGCGGCGATTTGAACTGGCAAACGTTTTTATTGCTCATTCAAATTTTAGTATTTGTCACCAATCCTGGTACTCTCGCTCCGTAGTAGGATTGTAGACTTGGTTATATAACTCTTCCGCATCATTGCCTGATGGGAAGTGTGAGCTACGTAGTTTCGTCAAGGATTCTTCACCACTGTGTGACCATTCACCGTCGTCCTTTTCTAACAGTCCCTGGACTGTATCTCCCTTAGATAGGAGCTTCATCAGTCTCGCCGTTTCGCTGGATAATTATATGTCGGCACAGAATTCTTCCATGAAACCCGCTTTGACCTGTTGGCTCACGTCCACTAGCCTTTTGAACTGCTCTGGCGGGGCATCCACGTTATGGGCCATATAGCAGGATGCCAAGAAAAGGGACGGTAGTTTCTTCCCCTCTGTTGCGACAACCTCTAGGTCTTCGGTGTTGAAGTTTGATAGCATATACGAGTATAGGTGTTTCCCTACTATGATTGCAGCTCTAACCCTGCCTTCCGTCTTTGCGTAATAAACGCTGAATCCGCGAGCGCCGAGTCCAAAAACCTCTCCTCCAGGTGAGAGCCATGGCTCCTGTATTAGCACCACATCAAATGAGCCGTCCTCAAGAGTCAGGAGGAGCTCGCTCGATGCCACTTTGTTATGTTGCAGGTTTATCTGTAAGACTCTTAGCGCCACTGAGCTATTTGTCTCTCTCCAAATTGTGCGCCACTGCGCTCACGCAATGCATTTTTCCGCTGTTTTCAGAGTCTGGAGGTCCGTTTATCAAAGCGTTATAATTCCTTTGAAATCCATTCAAATTTCTCAATTTGAGAACTCCCGAAAGTCATTGTAGTGTCCCTAAAAGCAGCAACAAGCGGTTGAGTGTTGCGACTAACAAAGGATTTATCGCTCGTTTTCTACATAGAAAGTCCTGCGTTCAAGACACGGGAAAACAGCAGCATCAAAAGTTTTTCAGAGACTCTAAAGCGTGTAGTCTCCGTGCGCAAACCAGCAGCCATCTTTATAGCTAATCTATAATCGTTCCATAAAAATCAAATTCTGAGACTCTTATTTATTTTAGCCCCCTATTGTAGACGAAGTTTGTATTGAATGTAATAAGAGGAATCGTAACTTTGACGACGCGATATCAATAAATTGAATGTCATACTAATCCCCATACTCTAGGTTGATCTGGCCGGTCCGTGAAAACCTTACCATACTTAGACTAAATGAGTCGTTGGATTACAACCTACCTAATGTGCATATAAATATATTTACTTATACTAAAGTATTTGAATGCACATTTACTTAACCGCGCTAAATTCCCGAATTCTCCCAAGGATAGCAATTTGCCACAAGGCTAAGCTGATGGAGGATTCTTTAAGCATGTTGCCTTACTAGCCCTGTTGCTGCAACCCACGCCATGTGTGAAAACGGCAGCATGCTGAGAATACTTAGACACTTGTAAGTAGTGTGTAAGTGCCGTAAACAGCCATAAATCAAGTAAAATGTTGTCGCTTCGTTTAGCTGGCGAATGTGCGGTCCAAATAAGAATGTTGTTTGAGTGTATACATACATATATATGTGATGTCTATGAGAATTTGAGCTATTAAGTATGTATGTATGTGGCATACACTGTATTGCGGTTGACACTTTTACTGTGTTAATATTAAATAAAACAGAGTGACCGCATTCCTTATAAGTGGACCCCGAGAGGATAAGGGAGCTTGACTTTGCTTATTAGGGTTTGTTAAAAGTTGACCTCCGAGCCTCAAATAACCATTCAAAAACAGTGATGCCAGACATATTTCATGAAAAACTCCCTCATCTTAAATAAAATACTCCCATAAAGTCTGAAAGAATTTAAATTACTTATTACAGTTGTGTAAAGAAATTGTTTCTTCGTACTGAACTGAGTGAAATTATTATATCTGTCACACTTTTGGCTGAACAACTAAAAAATTACATCTGAAAACACAGTGGCATCGAAGAAAACTCCATTATCTAAATTGGGCTCTGTGGCGGATCCACGCGGGGAACTGGGGAGAGAACTGCGCTCCTCAATACCAGTATAGGAAGAATTTTAAAATAATATGAGCTTGAGGAAAAAAAGAAAAAAACTCCTTAGCAACAATTTTTATTCCTTCATATTAATAAGCTAAAAAATGCAGACATTCATTTCTGAAAATTCACAAGCCTGTACGTGGAATATATATGTGAATAAAAGTAAACTGGAGTAATTTCTATGCACAAACCTTGCTTTAGAAAACTTCTGCATCAATTTTTTCTACAAAAAATAGAAGCCCTGATACACATCCGAAGACAATTTAGGCTATTGGCGTCATGCACCTTTTAATTAAATTGGAGGGACTGGTCCTACATGTTTACGACGAACTCCGTATGACATTTGCAAGGCAGATGATGTCACTAAGAAACTTCCATGGCAAAAATACACTCTAATCTGCCTCCTGAAAAAATTATAATTTTTCTTTAGTTAAGGTCTAAAAAACGAAAAAATGTTTACGATTGTCCCGTACAAACTGTGGAATGCTCCCGTAGCAAATATTGTGAAGAGCGGGAGGATCATTATAACCTTCGCCGGGTGCTTCAACGCTGCCTCCGTTTAAGATGACGTAGACACTTCCCTAGAATTTAGAATCTGTGAACATTGGTTACCAGGTTGCCTTTCGTTCTAACAGAATATGACCCGAACTTGAAACCTTCAGTCTTTCGTCGAATTTTTACTAACATTTTTAATGTTTCCTATACTCTGTGCCGTATTTTTCGATCGGGTAACAGCCATATAGCTTTTGGATCTTTTCATGTTTAAACTTGAGTTGGATATTGAAAACATTCGGCATTTTGGCGAAGTTAATACACTTCAAAATATGGAGTAAGTTAGTAGCCAATAACATTTTTCATAGCTGAAGCATACACTGGCCTACGTATAATTTTATTTCTGTTATTCTACGACACAAGGGTATATGCGTCTGACAGCCGCTTTCTGTTTTCTATACTCTGTGCCGTATTTTTCTCGATCGGGTACAGCCATATAGCTTTTGGATCGTTTCATGTTTAACTGAGTGGATATGAAAACATTCGGCATTTGCGAGTTTTGAGACATCTTCACATATGAGTTAGTAGCCAATACATTTTCATAAGCTGAAGCATACCACTGGCCTACGTAGATTTATTGCTGTTTATTCTGACGAACAAGGTTATATGTCGTCTGACAGCCGCTTTAAACTTTGTTCTTATTGTTAGGTTATCTTAGATATATACTATGTCAGAAAAACTTTACTAAGTGCATCAAACATTTAAGTTTTTGCATAATTTTTAATTTTCAGTTACTGATTTCTTCATTTTTGTTGCCATAGAGGAGTATACAGTTCGAAGTTATGGTCAATTCTATCTTCAAATAAATTGATTTGGTTAAGATATTCCTATTTAGAACTGGAGATTTTTGAATAGTACGAAAATGCTGTTTTCTTGTTAGAAATACGATTACAGCGGCCGCCGTGGTGTGGTGACAGCGTTCCAGCCTACCACATTGAATATCCTGGGTTCGATTCCCGGGCAAAGCCATGTCAAAAATTTAGAAAAAAGTTGTTTCAATTAAAAAGTCTTTATTTGGCAAACACTTCGAGTTTATTCTGCCGTTAAAAGCTTCTTGCTGAAACTCATCTGCATTACAGATGCCTTTCGTAGTCGGCGTAAAACTGTAACCGTCCCGCTGATTTGAAGGACAAATAAAAGGAGAATTGGATGGGAAGCTCAGCCTAAAATCTTTCGGAGGTTGCGCTTGTATTATTATACCCAGCTATACTTGTGCAAGGTTATTATACCTTTGATTGGATTACCGTTGGTTTGTATAGGTATAAAGGAATTCAGATAGATATAGACTTCCAAATGTCAAAATCATCTGTATCGATTTATTGAGCCATGTCCGTCCGTCCGTCTGTCCGTTACACGATAACTTGAGTAAATATGAGATATCTTCAGCAAATTTGGACAACGGGCTTATCTGGACCCAGAATAGGTTGGTATTGAAAATGAGCGAAATCGGGACGATAACCACACCCACTTTTTGATATAAGAAATTTAGAAAAATGGAAAAAAATTAAATAGTCAAAACCGATTAAGTTAGCGTAATTAAATTTGATAGGTGGATTGGCTTTATGACGCAAAACATAAATTCCAAAATTTGGAATATGGCCGTAGCACCACCCCATTAGGAAGAAGAAAATTGGAAATTTAACAAGCCGTAAAACAAAAGCCGTGAAGATGTTACATTTAAATCCGGCAGAGACACTACCCTTCCCAATTTATATACACTAAGTGAAGGTTATTAAATCGCTAAAGACCAAGCCCACTTCTGAGCTAAGAACAAAACAACTACCTTTAATACCATAAGTCGAACAAAAATGTCCCAATCCGAGCGAAATTTGGCATAAATGTTTTCTTAGCTACAACTGTTAAACTGCATTTTTACCCGCTCAAGTTCATTAGTGGTAGCCATGTATCCTTTTTTCTTCTTTTGAACGAAAATGAGTTCAGAATAGAACAAAGTTTATATTAGCTGTGTGTCTTTTTTACATATATACGTTACGCTTAAACTTTATATGGACTGCTAAGCGTTAAACTTTCTCTGCTCTTTGAATCGCTACGCATAAAATTGGTACTCCTAGTAAATTTCAATACGCATTATATTCAGATGCAACTAAAATATGTGTCTATGTTTCGCCTCTACACTATTCTATGTATCACCTCTACAAACGGTGTGTGTCCACTAGTATTCATCGCAACCGATTCAGCTATATGTTATAAGCTATGGCCAGCAGAGGTTTGTGTCTGCGCTTTTCGGTACAACATGTTCTGTAGCTAGTTGCCACTAGATGGGTCCCTAAGCATTAGCTAAGTGAGGATAAGCGTTTTTTTACGCGGAAACGTAAACGTATACGCGTGTGAAAAAAAACACGGCTATTACTGCGCGGCCTTATTAGACTACTAACTACACAAAGCAAACAACAACAGCGTTCCAAGTGCACAGCTGGGTATGTAATGTTCGGTGTTTAAGTGACTTAAACTATGAACATTTGCGTTCGTTTGTTTCATTAGCCATTGAGTGTGCTTGTAATTCTCAACTGGTTAGTGAAATATTTTAAAGACATAGTTTATAATTTTTATCCAAAGCGGGGGTTTTTCAAAGCAAAATAAGGTAGCTCAACCCGCAGCCCTATACCTTAGAGCCCCCAGTGAATACATACAAGGTGTAACAGGTACATAGCGACCTCTCTCTCTCTAAAATAACACACAGTCCACTTAAATAACAAAATATTATAATTGTAAAAAAAAACTATTCGCCAGTCGAATCACCAAAGCTTAGACTTTCTTACTTGTTTTAATTCAATTTCATTCTATGATAATAAGTATAACGCTAACGCTTAGCTGATGAGCCCTGCCATATTATAATACATTAGTAAAACTAATATCTATGTCCAAATTTTGCTTGCCTTTGAGGAACTAAATATATCAATGATACCATCAAATTTATAAATTTGCTTTTTCCACACTTAATAATGTTAAGTCACTTAGGCAACCTTGTCCCATCGTCGATCGTAAATATTTCAAAATCAGTTTTAATTTGCTGAATGAACGTTCGCAGCTAGCAGTTGTTACTGAGATAGTCAAGAGTATTTAAAGTGCCATTTGCAAGTTTGGAAAAACATCTTCTCCATACGAGATTATAAAAGTAAGTAATCCTAACGGAGTTTTAGGTTCAATTTCTTATCGACTGCGAAGTAATATTTTGCAGTCACATATTTCGATGAAAAGTTCTGTTCCATCGAAATCTGTATTATAAAATTCAGCCAAGTTCTTACAATTTCTTTCTAAGTTGTTATTATCCTTATTTAACAAATTTCCAACGTCTAGCAGAAATCCAAATTTAAAATTAACGTCATTTTGTCATGTAAATCGTTGTAGATATTTCTTGTTGGAGATGATCGAGAACACTTTTCATAACGCGAGAATTTCATATTTGTGAAACCAACATCTCTAGCCGATTATCCGGGCATTTTGCGGCGACTTTTTACACCTTCTCCTATATAATTATCCCATTTTTCACAAAGAGACTTCACATTTTCTATTGCTTCTTCACAGAGAGTGTCTCGAATTTCGGATAGTTCAGTCGCTAATGATTAAGATCATGATACGCTTCTCTAAAATTCATCCCCGGATTCGTAATCTGAGCTGCACACGATCAATCCTCCTTAAGATTCATAGCAGAAATGAAATAATGTTATGAAACTAAAATTTAGTATATTTGCAACAGACCTATAGCTTCGCTTCTGGTATCACTTGTGGTGTTAGTGTCCTCTGCTAATTGTTCTAAGTGTTCTACTACATTATCTATCCCATCGACGATTACGCTAGCGCTTGTATTCTGGCGCGCCATCGTGTTTCAGGTTCACGTTGACAGTTTTTATTAAAGCATTTTTAATAATTCCCAGCGTAACGTTGAACGTACTTTAACGTTGAATATGCTTTCAATTATTTCAAAACCTGTCGCAAGTGTTCCGGATATATAAATGCATTTTTTTAGTATAGAACATTTTTTCCAGAAATCAGTTATAACAAAAATACTAATTATCAGGAATGTCTGCTTTGCGGACATTGGCGCACCCAGTGAGTAACGCCAGGTGCATGATGCCATCTCTCACTACGCCACTGATAAAATTTCATATAATAAATTGAAGAAAGAATTTCTTCGACTATTGCAAAAAATCCCTCCAATTTTTATGTTCTGAGGTAGATTTTTGAGTGTGTGAGTATGTGGCTTGCTTACTCGTAAATTATTGCTTTCAGCTCATACTTATACTTGCATTAGTTTAAACATACGAAAAAGCTCATGTTTGAATATCTACTCACACACCCTTAAGAATGCATTTCGAAGCGTGAAAATTTCATAATCGTAGAAGTAAGATATAAATATGGTTAGCTATTATTCGCTGTTGTTGTATGGTTGCAGCAATATCTTGGTTCGTCTTCACTTGTTCGTTTTTGTTAAAGCGGATACTTTAATTTACTTTTTTAAAGAAATACGGACCATACATGTATTTTATCAAATGTAGCAGCTTATGCAGTGTACATAGGTACATATGTATGTATGTTACCGTACAGACCATGTTATTTCTCGTGGATACTCTAATTGCCGCATCGCTCCATTTCGTGCAAAGCCTTCTCGTTGCATGGTATTTTTCCCAATAGTTTGGCGCAATAGAGCTCTTCTATACAAGGGCCATTCAAACATCTTACTCGGCTCATGCTACTTAGGCAAGGCCCTTTGGCGAAAAATGCAGATTCTAGACTCACCACTGCGTTATCCACCGTACACCCTTGCATTTTGTGAACTGTGCAAGCCCAACAGTATAATAATCGATCGTAAGATTCCCTCCGTTCCGTACAATTTTCTAAACATCTCAATCCGTGCGCACCCTAGCGAAACTTTTTGTTATATGTTCTATACTGTCATCGGCCTCTGAATTAAGTTGTAATTTCAAGTCTCTAGCTCACCGAGAAGTACTTAAAAACCGATCTCCAAATTCCAAATTCTTATCTAATTATTTCGAACCGTGCGCCACCTAACGGAATTTTTTCTACTTTTATTGCATTGTCCCGGTGTCTCAACCTATCTGTGAAGTTTCACGTTTGTAGCTGAATGAGAAGGTACTTAAAAATCGATCGCAAGATGCCCTACGTTCCGTGCGATTTTTCTAAATATGTCGATCCGTGCGCCCCCTAGCGAAACTTTTTGTTATGCATTTTATACTGTCATCGTCCTCTGAAATAATTTTGAAAATTCAAGGTCTCTAGTTGATCGAGAAATTATCTAATACTGTTTTCACACAGACGGCTCATTGAATAATAAGGCAGTTTCTACATTAAGACGCTTATTGAGCTCAATCTTCCCTACAAAATCCGAATCTATTATTATTTCATTAGTAGCTAATCGAATGCCTAATGAAGTACAATGCAACTCTATTGGCAGCGTTCCGCTTCCGTTTCCGTTTCTTAGTTTAGGTGTGTTCAGTGCTTAAAAATGTCATTTGTCAAAGCAAATGTCATTGTCTGCATGGCGGAACGATGCAAGGTGGCCGCATCGAACAGCTGAGTATAACCTTTTTTATTTGATTAGATACATCACTACCGGCGCCGTACGATTTTGACATTTGTCCATCGAATTTACACGTACATGGAATGCTCCCACCTTGTATCGTTCCGCCATGATTGTCTGTCTCATCCTTCATACTAATCGAGCAGTTACTTCTGTGTGAAAGCAAAAAATTTACGATTTCATTAGCAGGTGAAATGATATCATTAAGTTTCTGTGTGAAAACAGTATAAACCGGTTTAACTTCTCAACTAATTGTTTTCGATTCGTGCGCCACCTTACGAATTTTTTCCCTTTTTGTTGCATTGTCTCCGAGTCTTAACCTATATGT